>JAQIVZ010002219.1:0-22791 GCA_034700945.1 Arrhopalites spinosus
AAGTAAATATATTGACTATAAAACCTTAGTTTGGATGCTTACTGACGCCGTATATTAGACGCTGCATGCATACTGACCAGGTAGTATACAAACTACCTAGCCAATAAGCGAACTGACTAGGTAGTATACATACGGACTGTACAGTTTGTATACTTACTAGTCAGTATCCAAACCGACTAGAGTAAAGATACTGCCTGCAACATATATACACTTTAATCAACACATTCATATTATAGAAAAGTATACATAGTATCACTACATATGCATTGCAATTTATTATCAGCTGACGGAGAGAATCTATTATGCTAATTGAGCGTCGAAAAGGTGAAGAAGCAATTGGAATTATGTACATGGATGATCAGAAGCTCTTCTTGGCACTATAAGTATATCCCCCCATGCCACTCTATTTTCTCTATTTGCCATTTTGTCCTCTGAACTTGCACACAGTTCCTTCAGCTAAAATACTCATAATTATGTACACAAAGTTTCTTGACAATTATTCTCCGTAGCATTGACTTTGATACATGTTACTCTGCCCCTCTTTATATTACAAACACCTTGATAGAGTCCTCTTACTCATACTAATAGTATGGACAATGTCCTGATGACATGAAAGGGCACTTCCCAACTTGTTTGTTATTTTGTCTAGTGTGTTGTTGTATGTACTTGTTCCACTGTCAAATGACTCAATTCTTCCAATAAAATCCCTGCCGATTAAAAGACATGCACCTCAGTCTCAGTCAATTCTGTTTAGACACACAAAAAATACTAATTTTTTGACAGGTCAACATTAGAGGAAAATCATATTTTATGAACTCAATTCGTTAGAGAGGCATTTAGAAAACATTTATAAGTGTACAATATGTATGAACATTCGTTATTTTCAAATAATTTTAATTTTATTCAAGTTTTAGAAATTTTCTCAGAAAAATAATGATGATTGAATTGATTACTTTTTTTCATGGAGAAATGGAAAACTTATCTATAGAAAAAATGTACAAGATAAAAAGACAAATATGTCAAGCTTCCCCATTTACATTTTGAAAACTTCAAGTTCCTCTTATCTATGTTGACTGCAAACAGAGCTACATTCATCCTTTTTTCTTTGTAAATTCTCAACTTCCTACAATGTATTTTTAACTACATCCATTATAATATTTATTATGTTACTTTCATTATAAAAAAATTAAACTAACCAACTTGTACATGTATACTATAATTATATTGAAATGCTAGAACTAACTTTTATTCTCTCTTAAGTGCATGTATCTGTTGGTTGCTGTGAGACTACTTATAACAATTTATGATATGGAATTCTTGGAATACATAAATATGTACTTGCATCAAGATGCAAGAGGATGTAAAAGTAAAGAGATTCCTTAGACAAAATGATTGCAAATTGTTCTCAATTAGTGTGACTACCAGGTATTTATGTCTCTAAATAAATAACTACAAAATATCCCTTTGTGTGAGTGCATACAAGAAAGAGGTGAGCATTTAATTACAAGTATTATGCTATTTTTTGAATATATAAAATGACTGAAAAAAACAAACACGTCAAACTCATACAAATATCTATTCTTTATATATCTCAAGGTATACAATTATAGTTGAAACTATGTATGAAAAATATTTAGAGTATTTGAGAGAGGAAATTTAGTCCATGAACTTGATTAACTCTCAAACTAATATTATGATGTACATTAAAATCATCCCTTGTTATAGCCACTGACTATTCATAGTATGTCTGTACAAAATAATATTATTTGTCTCTGTCTTACTTGTTATTCCAACTTAAGCCTTAAACAGGTTCAAATGCAGTTGAGGTTAAAGTACTTAAAGGGTGAAAATACATAGAAAAAAATTCTTTGATACTTTTCTTATCCTTATGATTTTTTTTGTCAATATATAATTTTATATTTGGTTAGAATATAACCAAGTAGTATTTGGGCTTGTGAATATCTGTATAGTTTGTAGAGAAGAAGAAAATAAGCAGAAAATTATTCTTTCATAGACGACCCCATGTAGCACAAAAGAGCCACAACATAGTCCCAAATGTAGCAGAAAATTATTAAATTAATCGTTGTGTTATTCATGGCTACAAATATGGTCATATGTCCAATTAAGTACCACATTACCCATTATACATCAAAAATTATTATATACATGCATATATAATAGGCATACACTTGACAATATGTCCCAAAAAAAATCTGTTTGACACAAGAAGAAAAAAAAACATGTTTCAACCAGTCACCATATTGTCGAAATGTTATTAAAGCATATGTCTATGATGTCGTCTCAATAAAATAATAAAAATTTAGATAGTATGTACTGTAACTTTTATATCATTACAATATTATGACCACTGGTTTTTTACATGAAATAATGACCCAGAAGTAAAATATTAAAAATATTTATATATTAAAAACAATTTAATATTATTTAATTCAAGAAATTCTTCTTTCAAAATTATTTACTATTTTATGATCCCTCTTATACTATGGAATACATATCAAGTTCTTAATAATTTAACCTTTATCCACTAATTTGAATTATGGAATTATGACTTTGAGCATTAATTCAGTAGGTAGGATACAATGTTATCATTCAATTTTTTTTTGAAAATCAATTGCTGAATGAACAAAAAATCTCTCTGTCTCTCTCACTCTCTGTTTTCCGCGTATTGTACGTTTCAGTCATTCATGAGGAATAAATAGAGATGGATGAATCATCCCTCAACAAGAGTTATATAATGTAAATATAAGGTGCAAACAGTTAGACATTTTACTTATGTTGAATTTCCCCTCCCCCTCTTCTTTTTGGTTACAGACAGTTCAATACTATAGACTTCATCAATACACCTTATGTATGACGATATTCAATAAAAAGTTTAGCCTATAAACAATTTTCTCATTACAATCGGCGTCTGACACACACGCACGCAAAGGGAGCCAAACTTTTGCTTCAATTTAATCATGACGATGACTAATCGTATGAAGCATGCGATGAGGCAAAAAAGGAGAATAAAAACGAGTTAAAAAAAGTAGAGTTTATCCCCCCCCCCTCACTTCTACTAGTCTCTACCCCTCTACAGGTATGGTCTGTAGAGCAGATGACCACATGTGCATTGTATAAATACAATGCACATACATTATTTGTCTAGCATAAGATTGTCGATGAGCAGCCCAGCCATACTATTTCTTTTCACTTTTATATCCAAAGTAAATTAATTTTTTTTTGCTCGTGCTAAAAACGTTGAATTTTGTTAATAGCCGACTTGTTGGACAGAGGGGAAGGAGGATGAGGATGAGGCTGGTGGCTTGTCGTATGGTGTTTACAAGTAGAAAAAAGTGCATTACAAGTAGAAAAGTTGTTCCTGTACATATAGTCAAGGAAGGTGTATGATATTTTAATATTATGTAGAGATGAAATAGTAAAATATTTTGTTTATCAATTAGAAGGGCAGGTGGGACTCGTTCCGTTTGACATCAAAGTGTTGAGAGAGAGAGAGAATTTTTGTACATTTGTTTAGTCTCTTGTCTCATCGTAGTCTTCCTTATACGACTCATGACCAAGAGTCAAGATGATGCAATGAGTAAATGAGAGTTGAAAATCCAAAAGAAGGAACAACAATAATAATAATTACGTATCGGAGCAAGAAAAAAAAGTTTGAAAGTGTACACAACTCTACTTTAATAGTAAAGTAAAGTAGAGAAGAGAGAGACTTTTTGTGTAGTGGTCACCATACATGGAAAAGATCAAGTCACCATCATCCTCTTCGTCAATAAAGACATACACAAGGGGAAGCCATGTGCTAGCCCATGGACTCTTTTTGATGACTTGTTATGTGTCCACATTATATGCCCCATTGTGTACTGCCAAACTCAGATTCTCCTTTCAGTTTAAATACCCAACTCCACACATTCTCTCTCTCTCTCTCTTGTGTAGTGTACCTCCATGGAAAGATGTGTAGAAAATTTGGATGTCTTGCAATCTTTGTGCGTTTTTATTTGCACATTGTAGCAGATGTGAGAGAGTGTGTGGGCTTGAAGAAATCTTATTTGTTAGATTTGGAATTGGTTTTCTATGGGGGAATCACACGTGTGTCACCTCGACATTGCAAATTTGTAGAATGCGGACATGGAGCATAACACATTTACAAATAAAATATGTAGTCCTATGCCTATTTGTTACAAAGTATACACAAACTAATTGTAAATAATAGAGATTAATATCCATCTACCTATATGTACAGCTAAAGAGATTGTTAAATAATAAATGAACAATATTTTTGTGGCTTGTGGCCATATCTGTATATAAAATTACAACTACGTAATTCTTATTGACGACTCTATTATCCGCTTTCTTTTTTATTCAAGCCTAATCGTAAGTCTAAGGTCAAACCAAGTGCTTACCCTTCTTGTTGAGAGAATAGTCCACCACCGTTTTATTTAGCTAGCGTATCACTCATATTTAATTAGATGACGTTTACCTGAGGAATTTTATACATTAAAATTGTTATATAATTAAGTAGATTGAGACTCATGATAAATTTCTATGAAATCACGACTACTTCCAATGAATTACTATTGAATTGACCGAGGGGAATCATTGGGATGAGATCAGACTTTTAGACAGAATAAAAAATATTTTGTTTTTATCAAACTTAATCAGTATAACTTGTGGAAGATTGGAGATGTGTTGTAAAAAATGTGGAGAATAAAAAAAAAGTCTGTACGGATGTGACGTGATTCATTGAATGATTCATCACCAAGTAGGTACATTCATGGAGACTCCATTGGAGAGAGATACATTTATTTGCATATAATGATGTTAAGCAATGACCATCAGAATTGTAATGACACTTTGGTGACGTCGAATCGTTTTATAGTGTCCAAGAGACTCGCCATCATCGTCACCATGTCATAAAGACAAAATTAAAAAATATGAAAAGCATGAGCGTGGGAATGAGACAATTCCGATATAGGCAAAAAAATATATGAGTAGGCCCTATGACTGGAGAATTTTTAACTAAAAGACTTGGGAAGTTTTAAGCAAAAAATACAAGACAAAAAAATTCTGTGACACAATTACGTAAGCTATGTGTAGACTGTGAACATTTTTAGTCTTCTTTTCATTCATGAATGCATCATGTGGGCACAATATTTGGCAAAATAATAGGACACAGAAAGCCTTGGTCAAGGAACAAAAATATTTTTACCTCCGTACTCTGTCACATTTGTATACATGTACATATAATATGAATAGGACAGCACAAGAGACAAAAGGTTATTAGAAGTAGGGCAAACTTATATGAACTTGCTCTCTACATGTCATCTATAACATGTTAAAGGTTCCATGGCGTTTCAATACTTATACCTAGTTTATTGGAATTAACTTAAAATTTCCTTTTAGCTTTGAGGTGGAAGAGCCGGACAGCGTCCGTTGAAATATTTTTTTGTACATGTACGAGTACATTTTTTCATGTTTGAGCATGTTTGTAATATATTGAGACTACCTGAAAGGCTTTTATTTAAGTAATATCGGACACTTAACGACTATGTATAATAATTGTGAGAGAGAATAACTATAAAATTATATATATATATATTATATTAAATGTATGGAAAACAACACACACAAAAAAAAGTAAAGTACACATAGTCTATTGGGTTATTCATTGTAAAGGATCATAAAAGAAGAGAATATATTTATAACAAGTTCTACTAGTAGGAAGGTACTTTTTGGTCTCCTTCTCCGTCTCGTCCTTCGTCCTTCTTCTTCAACAACTATTTGCTCCTTATTTCTCTCTGCAGTACTCATAAGAGACAGAAAGAAGAAAAAAACGTCCGTTTGATCATGGAGTGAGTGAGTGAGAGAGAGAGAGAGACTTGAATACAAAAGCCGGGCTTCAAACCTTTTTTTCCCTCATGTTTTTCTCAGAAAAATAAAATCACTTTTCTTACGTTTCTCTGCCTTTTCCTTATAATTTCCACATTCGTACTCTTCAAAGCATTCCCTTCATACCGGTACTCTTCCCTTCAGAACAAACGTTGTCATGGACTATCCATCCATCGACCTACAACAGTCAGTCTCATACATGTACAAACCTCTTTTATAAATTAAATATCTATATGTACATTGCTGCTCTTAGGTGAATTCTTCTATTGACAAAAATTCTCTACATTTCCAATCTCTATTTCTTTAGCCAGAGAGAAAAAGGCAACCGTTGATTTTTTTGTGAACGAGTTGAGTCATCCATCTCTCCCTCCCCCAAGACTATAGCCAAACTGAAAAGTCGGTCTCTAGACCATGCACCAATATATGTAATTAAAACATAAATGAACACAAAAAAAATACATTCCGTAGATATTCAATAACGATCAGACTAATGTAAATTGTAAATGGCGTACAAAAGAAATTGTTGGTATGTACTAAATATGCAAATTAAATTCCTTGATTATAGAATAATATTTAAATTTTACATTTTTCATTCTTCCATCGTATCCAAAAAATGAATGGAATTCATTGACTATTTTTTTCATAAAATAAATGTAATATTTTAATTGTAGAGTGGTTGAGGAAAATAATTTAAAATTTGAGTGGAACAAGAAGGTGAGGACTGTAAAATGGGAAGGCACAGGATGTAACAATTGTTCCCCCCGATATCCATACATCTTGTACATAGTTATACATAGTAATTCGGCATTTGACATTCCAAAGATAACAAGAGCGGCAACAACAGCCTCTTTTCATTCTTTTTCTTGACTGAGTTATCAGGGTCAAAGAACCATTAGACTTTATTAGAATCCCAGAACTCCTCTCTCTCTCTCTCTCTCTCCTTTATTTTCCCTACAAACAGTTACAATACCATCACAATTTTCTTGAAATTTATTTTTAATTTTTTCCTCCAGTTTTCTGCCATTATACCATACCCTAAATTCCCTTCTATACACATACATGTATAACATGAGAATAAAGGTCCTTGAATGGATATTTCATATTATGTACCCTTAAATTATTTTTACAAGTATTATTTATATGTAGTCAATTCTGTGGAGAAAACTTTTTCATAGTGATGGACGCAAGAACCCTTTTCTGTTTGGCTTTAAAATACATGAAACTAATAATATTATATATATATATATATACATACAAGTAATCGGGGCATCTCAATACTTTACTTGAGATTCAAAGGACCAACCAACCAAATAAGGGGCTCAAAGAGTTATTTTTAAATTATTTGGTGACCATTGAATAAATTTGACGAATATAGACCAGGCAACTAAACAAGACAATAAAGGAAAAAGGATGTAACGGAGGATTTATGCCATGGAGGGAGGATATGTTGACGATATGTAGTCTAGCACTAGTAACAATAGATACTTTTATTGGGAAAGATTCTGAACTTGTTGCTTCATGAATATTCCTACATGTTAATATCTTGGCGACTTGTTGAGGAAATGGAAATCTGGAAGGAACCATCTCACAGGATTTCAGAAAATGAATAATAAATTATCTCGGCACCTTGTTGACCCTTTTTTGCTTATATGCTTATAGACAGTGAGTTCCAAAGTCCGAATGTAGTAACCTGTAGGTCCTGTACTAAATATTACACGTAGAATATACAAAGAAGTAACAAAATATTTTGAGACTCTCAACTAAAAACCTCTTCTCTCTCTTGTCAAGTCCCTCAAGAATCTAAACGAGGTCATATCTTTAAACTTTATCTGACTTTAGTGGGCACAAAATGGACAAAATTTTAATATTGTATTGTATTCCTACATCATAATATTGTTTGGCTTATGCCCAAGTGCATCATAATAATGCGCATTAATGCAATTTTGTATGAAAAAAATGAAATGCATTCGTTGAAGGAGAAGGAGAGAGAGAACATAAACAAAAAAAGACGAAGGGGTATAAAATTATGGTTTTGTATATTTTAAAAAAACTAAATAAATTGTAGTAGGTATGTACATATTTTCAACAAACTTCCTTGAATATTAGGTCCATTAGCATAAGTTCATGGGAAGACGAAGGGAGACAAAAAATGAGGAAAACTAGAAGAAAATGACTCAGAAATTAAGTATTACGCTCATGGCAATGTATTACATCAACAAAAAAGGGTCAATAGCCAGACTATATTTTCCTATTTTCCAGCTGTCGGCGAACATCGATTGTGTCCACTTTTGTTCTCTCTCGGACTATATCGTCAATATTCCATTGCAAAAAACAAAGAGGAGAGAGAGAAGAAGTTTCACAATCAACTCATCTTTGTCTTTTCTTGGCCCATTGTTTAACAACACAATTTTTATTCCTAAATAGTAGGATATCATTCTATTGTAATATATACGTGTACTATTGAACATGTAGCTAATGCACAGCGTCTTCACAGCCAACTGGATTATAAATAACAATTTAAATGCTCCATATATACCTGTTTATCTTTTCAACTATCTTTGCCAGAAATAAACTTGTTGGTCGTCTCAAAATAAAATGAGAAAAAAATTTACAATTAATTTAATTCAGGACTTGAAATCTTTTTTATCAGGTTGATAAATATCACACTCACAATAAATTCAATTAATTTTAGTTGTATTCGTCAACACAATTTCTATGTATTTAATGTCGACAGGTACAAAAGTCAGCCCAAAATATTTTAGCCATTCTGGACATTTTCTATTCTACTGTATGAGTACTTTCGTCAGTTACTTAAAGGCAGAAAAACGGCAGAGCAAATAATGTGTAATATATTATGCTTTCATTTTGACAATTTTTTTTGCCACCATAAAACATTTTCAACTTATTGTTTTGTTTTCACTGAAAACTTTTCAGTGGGTTGGTCAAATGCTACAGAGGCAACATGTCTTGTCCTTGCCTTTTTCAATTTCCCTACTGACTTTACAAAATTTTATGACTCAAACACTTTTTTTCATACATTTGGACGAGCCGGACTTTTTCTAACAATTTTCTTCTTTTAGCAATAAAAAGTATTTATTGCGAACATTAAATTTTATTTTTGCAAATCTATTCTTGTGATTCTACGACCGTTTAGTTTTATATAGTACAGGTATATGTGTATATGTTTACAGTATGAGCCTTTTTTGTCCCTGTATCGTTCAACAAACTTTTCTGCAAAGAGAAATGGTCAATGTAAAGTTACATACGAAGTCTGTGATTATGCTAAACTAAACTACAACGACCACCTTTAAAAAGGGTAAACCAGCCAAGTTAAAATCTTTCCTTCCTCAATCCTCTTGGTCCCTTTTTTAGCTCTGTCCATATAGATTACGAAACTGGACAAAAATTGTGAAATTGAAGAGAAAAAAACAGACTCATACACCGTAGGATTCCTACCCTAATGTTGTAAAATCATGAATAGTGTGATGAAACGTTTTGGCACACAAATTTATGTCAACCTTTTCTAGTTTTATCATCCAATGCCACTATACAAGTCCAAGAAATCCTCGAATAATGGTTTTTTTATACATTCACCTCTATCCTTCTTAACTACACTAAAAATTTCTACAATAAAGGGCCTCAATCAAAGCATTTTTAAACTTAAACAATCTACAGCCGAAATAAGTCGTCAGCTGCTCCTTCAGTCTCTTTGTTGTTGTCAAAGAACTAAAACTAGAACACTACAAGCTCCATTGTACATGTAGAAAAAATGCAGCTATCTCCATTTTAAAATGTACTTTCAAAATTGACTGTTGAAAAGCTTACTAAGGTTGTTTAAAATTAAAGTCATTTAAATAAATGAGGCGTACACACTCTGCAAGACAATTTAATTACTTTTCAAGTATATTTTTTATTAGAATAGGTTATCAGCAAAATGTTGACAAATAATATTATTAATTATAATTATTGGTACACTACAAATCAGTATTTGAATAGTAGTATAAAGGAAACCCATAAATAAAAAGAGCTAAAAAGTTTTTTTTTGTTTATTATTTTAAATTTTCAGTGCCTGTCTTCTTATTACTTAAGTTTTTATGTCGTACAAAAACTGTCAGTACAAATTTCAGTTCTCTTCTAAACTCAATCACCAATTAAACTATTAATCTTCTTGGATAATATCCTGATAGCCAAACACATTGGCAGATATAGGTATATAGTAGGTAGGTATATATTTTTTTTGATTTGGCATCCACATGTCTTTCTCCATTTGACATTTATACTTTTTTTTACTTGTACTGTGAATAATTACAACTTTATGGAAAACATTGTGCATTATAACAAGAGTTGGCGCTGTCAAAATACTTACAATACAATTGCAATTAAGTGTACAGCAAAAGAAATAATGTTAAAGAATACGATAGTCAGTTATACACACGAGACAAACAGTTTTTAGAATTATTACGAACTATTTTACCAAATTAATTGTGAACGAAAATTCTTCTTATAATAATACAGTATCCCAGAAGCAATTAAAAAAGCAAACATTTTGGCTGGATGAGTTCACAATATATGAGCCATTATATTACACAGACCTAGGAACAACGGTAATATTCTATAATATTATTGCTGAACAACTAGAACTACGAACACGAAAGCTACTAATATATTTCATGACAGGAGTCACTCAATCACTACATAATATTCAAATATCTGCTTTGAGAAAAGACATTGATCAAATTAACTAGTAAACTACTTATCCAAAAAAATAAATGTTGCAGAAAAATTTAAAATAGGCCTTGCCGAGTCATTACATGAAAAAGAAATAATGAATAGTCCATAGTATACGAGTCCATTCGACAGGGGTATCCATCCCCCAACTGACTCTTCTGAGAGGTCATTCCTCTAGTTAAATCTCCACTTGCTTAATTCCATCTTAAAAACTAAATTCATTTGTTGGTAACCGCTACAAAAAAAGATACCAATGATACACATTGAGATTCAAGTGAACGTAAGAAAATGATAAGAATAAAATTGTTTGCTTTGCAAATTTCAAATGTTGACGTTAATCTTAGAACGTTACAAAATAACGATAACAGAAAAAAATTCGTTGACATAATTCATAGAAAATGTTCCAAGTAACGTCTAAGTAGTTAACAAAGTAGCGATGACACTAAAATAGCGATTACTACCATAGTTCATGACTTGTGGTACGTCGTCTTGAACATGATTCGTTGTCTTCATTACATTACATCTATGACCGCATTGAGCAGAACAGAATTACGTTAACTTGTAAGAAATAATAACAATTAATAATAACATAAGAGCAATTATAAAAATCGATGAAAATTCTCTTTCTCTCACATAAGTTCAATCTTAAGTTCGGAGCATTTCTTTATATTTTTGCTTATGTTTGGTGAGCATTTCTGTTACTGTTGCCAGCTTCTTTATTGTTGGCTGTGAACAAAAAAACAAAAGTATCATTACTTTAATGTTAATACAGATTAAAAGTTCGATACCTACAGAATTTTCTCAAAGAATAAGAGATACATTGAAACTTGTCATATTAAAAAATTAAATGTGATTTACCTGAGTCCGGCTGGTTACCTGAAGCTCTTTGACCTGCATATTAAGAAAAAATTATTAGACAATTTTAATGTTAATGAAAGATGAAAGTCTTTGCAAAGTTCCAAAAACATACGTTTGTGACACATATATGATGTAATGTGCTCATATCACGAGCAGGATCTCCCTGGAGCATGTGATATTCTTCCGGTTCTGGCCTCTCTTTCACATTCTATGGATTACACGAAATTCGTATTTAAGTACGTAGTGTACATGTTTCTCTAAAATGTACATTTTTACAATAAAATTCTGAGTATACTCACTGATAAATGATCCAAGAAGACTATCATTCTTTCTTTATTTTTTAAAATGAATGGATTAACAACTTCCATGTAGGGTTCCTAAAAAAGTGTCAAAAAATTGATATGCATTAATTACTACTAAAGTTTATGAATAAACCGTTCTATTGGTGAAAATCATACAAATGACATATTTTACCTTTCCGCCAAACTCGACTAAATTTGCTAAATTTTGCAAACATTTTGCAATCATCACAAGAGAACGGGCTGCCATTTGAGGTGGTGAACCTATAGAAAAAATGTAAAAATATGACTCATAAGTTTATGGAGAGTATAATGCTTACAAGCAAGAGACATGTAGACAGACATTATGATTTACCTGAAACAAGATTAAATTGGCGAGGATTGAGCAACGATGGACAGATGAGACGTAGAAAAATAAATCCACTAACAACACGAGTCTTGACTAGCCTCTCATTTGGCCACTTGGACATTGCTGCACGTTGTAGGCATCCACAAATAAACCTTAAAGTTCTGCAACAAAATAATTAAAAACATATATAATTGATTGAAAAACATTTTTACAGTAAGTACGAAAAACTTACGGAGGACAAGAATCATATGCCATAAATATATTCTCGGTGATCTCATCTAACACTACAAGCAGAAATTCCGCGTTTGCACAATTATCCCCTAAAAACATAAATAAACAAAATTAATCATGATTATTTGTCAGTTCCGCAACTCTCATACGAAAATGACTTTATGATTGAAATAGAAATTATCATCCTTTCAGTACCTCCAGGCTCCATTTTACTCGGGTTTAGCTCACAAGATTGTTTCGAATCTAAAATACGATTGACTGTTTCCGACACAGCGGCATGAAGGAAATCTTCACACACACTTTTCATGTACAAATCCATGAGTGTTGTCGTCAGAGAGTCTGTACGAAATAATGTTGTTGTTTCTGACTCCTTCAAGACGGTTTGTTCACCCAACGATGATAATAAATCAGCCTCTTTCTTTTCAAATCTTTTAAAAATAAATACTTTGTTAGAAATTCTTTGAACACACACATGAACAAATTCTATTGAAAGAATGACTGACAAAAATCACAATAAATAAATCACTTGTTGAAAATAATTACCGAAAGATTCTTAGTAAAGAATTTGCAAGCGTAGTTCCTGTAAACGAAATGAATATGTCAAAGATGCATATTATTGACATGAGAAAATATTAATACTAATAATTTTAAAACATCAAAGCAAAATTTGAATATAATGAATGGAAAATTAACGTACGATTAGAATGACAAACATCAGCCAGTGCCCTAACTGCCTCCATTTTTGAGTCCAATAATAATTCTTTGAGAGGTGAGTATTCTTCTATCGGCATTATAAGATCATGAATGTAACGAATTCTCAGTCTTAATGATCCCCACTCCCCAATCGGCGTGATTCCACTCAGTGCATACCACTCTTCCTTCTATAAAAAGAAAGTAAGTCTTTGAAAAGTATTGAAGTAAAATACGTAGTTAAGCAATTTTACAATAATTTTGATAATATTTTAGTATTTAAAAATAAAAAAGAGTCATTGTTTTTACTTTAAAGTAGGTTACCTCATCCCCATTTGCAAGTGACGCAAGATCTATTGTAATTTCAGCAACTTCCGAGTCTTTAGCTCTCTTTCCCTTGTTCAGTACTGTTATCGTGAATGTAACTAGAAAAAAAGTGATCCCTTTTAAATGATTTAATCAAATTAATGTCCCTAGTTATGATCAAACGACTGGCTGTATCAGCTCATTATATTAACACAACACATGCATTTTAATGCCAAGTTTCTTGGTCAAAACATCCCCATACTTTCAATACACAAGAAATGTAATAATAAAGAATTCATAATATGTAAAAGTAATACGTAATCTCTTCATATCAATCAATTGATAAACATCACCTACTTTTTTGTCACCGTGGCACATGGTCACGTTATGAACTTGTCATGAACTACTAACAGATATTGTTTAAAATGTTATACTTACGTACATCAGGTGGAATGTCACTATAATAAAATTAAACATCATCTGATTAAAATTTCATCCATTGTAAATTCTAAGTGGCTACAACTTGAATTCAAAATTATATTGACTTTGAGGATAAAAGTTCTATTTTAATAAACTTACTCTAGAACAAAATCTTCATCCCAAACCGGATCATAACCTGTTAAAGAATAAATAGTTTATATTGTACATTTTTTCTTAAACACATTCTAGAATGCTTTAGCAATCGGTCTTACCGGTTTTCACTTTTGTTCTTGCAGTTTTGACTTGATTTAATGATAGTATACACATAGGGTTTGGCACTAGTTTGTATGGAAGCCGATGAGCTTCTAGGATGCCCAGTGACAAACAACGGAGTTCCCTCAATCTACAAAATAAAGAAAAACTTTTTACTTCTTTACAAACCAGATACTTATCCAAAAATAAATGTGAGTCGAACAATAATTGAATTCAATAACATGAAGTTTACCCACAATGCTGTCAGTAAACTATACATGCAATTTTTTGCACCAACCTTGCAATTTTGGAACATCTAGCCATTTGAGGAACACATAATGGTTTTAGAATTCCAATCCATTCCTATTCAAATTCCCACAAAAATAATATCGAGTTAGTTTTCAAGGTACGAAGTTAATGAGATGGATAATTTAAAAACGTAAATTTAAGATTAGTATCAAAAGCTTGCCTGCAGCTCATCCAGACAAGGAGCACACAGATAAGACACTGTTGAATATTTTAAAGAAGCAATAATGTATCATTTTTGTTAAAAAAGTATATTCTAAATGATTTTTTTGAAGTGATGAATTTCATCAATTTTAATTGTACCTATGTACATGTAAAGTACATTATGTAATTAAAGTACCTGTGGCAAGACAAGGAAGAGCCCTTTCCACGAGTTGAAAACAAAAGGGCTTTTCAAAGAAGCTGTCGTGTAAGGGGTACAAGTATGCACATCCTAGATCCACAAGACCTTTTGGTTTTGTTCTCTAAAATATTAAATGTTGACATTAATTCTTGATTCACTATGAGATCTGTGTATGTTTTCAAATATGATTTTAAAAAAATTGAAAGAATAAATTTTGTACCTTGGGACTGTCAAATATCAATAAATGTGTGTCTGTGCCATCCATTTGTAGCACAAAGAACATTGACTTCCATTTCTTATTTTTATCATTTCGCTTGTACAAGTAGCCAGATTTTTTGCAAACTAAAACGTAAATGATTATAATTAAGGAACTGAGCACTCATGATTATTGTTATATGTTTTATGATAATTTTATGAAATAAAAAGCAATTAATAATACCTTCAGTCTTTTTAATGCCACAGCTATCTCTGCATTCTTGCAATGTAGCATAAATTTTTTCTGGATTCTTGACTTCTGTTGATTTGCAAGGACCATTTAATTCCAGCTCAGTTTGTGCCTGTTTAAACCGATTTTGTGATATATTATTATTTAGATGAAAACAATATCTTTTACGTTTGTTTTTCGTCCATAAAAAATATAACACATTTAATAAAATAATAATCAATACAGCCACAGCCACAATAATTTTAATGTCAATGTTCATGATTTGAAGAAATCAGAAAAGAAAAAACGTTCTATTTTGAAATGTCGAACGACAGACAAAAAATTCAAGTAGTCTGTTTACTAGTGTTTACAAATTGAAATTACACATTGAAAATGAATCATAAAAGAAAATTAATACCTTAGATATTAATATGGTATGTACATGTAGTAGATTAGATTAAACTTTTTTTCATACATGACAAATGGAGCTTGCAATCAATTGTGTACAATGCATGTGCATTAAGCACGTTCATTTACCTGTCTGTCTGTTGACATATTAGTATTTACTATTTATTTAGTAAACGTATATCGCAGAGTTCACACAGTAAGTATACGGTGGAAGAGTTTTTGCCAATATAGTCTGTCACTGATAGATATGCCTTGATATAAATACAGGTAGAGAAGACTTAAATTCAATCTTCTTACCTTGACAACAGGATGACCCAAAGTATGACCTTCGACAATTTGTTCCGTTCGATAGCGATTGATAACAGACTCCAAGCATTCAAAAGTTCTTCCACTAAAAACATGAAATATTACATTTTTGAAGTGTTTCGTCTTATTGTAACTTTAAATTTCTTGGGAGAATCCATACACTTACCCCATAAGATATCGTACTCCCTTCTTTTCTATTCGAAAACGTTGAATTTGATTATTAATGTGAAAAAAGAGTGAATAGTCTCCTGGAGAATTGTCACTAGGTCTAACTAAGAAGCTACCAGGTCCAGCTACAAAATATATAAAAACAAAACAAATGTTAAAGTTGTACAACTATATAATTGTAAGAGGTACATAATATAGGTAATGTTCTTTTTAAATTGACAAACATTACAAGAATTGATGATTATACCTTTGACTAACATATCTACAGCCTCATCTTTTGTCACATTTGAATGAAACCATTGGAAAACAGAATTTGGATCAATTAGATCATCCAAATCCTCGACTAAATCTCGGAAAATGAGTCCTTGGTCTCCTGTCCGCTATACAGTGGGTATTACAAACATGTTGTTTAGGCTGACATTGTTAACGTACATTTCGTCAAGTTATTATCTTCGTATTGGTCATATATATATATTTAACTATGATCATTACACTACTTTATAAATCAAAACAAAAAAATTACGTGTGCAGTGACCCATAGCCAGCCATCGCCCAAATCATTGTGTACAAAAAATATGTCACCTTTTTGAAAGCTATTTGGTAAAATCAGAAAACAAAATCATTCTATTAGTCTAACAGTATTATATATTAAATTAATACTATCGGCTTTGTTGTACACTGTGAAATGCCTTCGTGGACTTATTTTAACTAGTAATTAGGGGGTTATAATAACCTCAACTCATCCGTATCTGGCATTCTTGTGTACGGAAGAATAGCTAAAACTCTCTTCTTATCATTGACTGGTTCTGGAGGAGACACAGGGTACAAAAGACGTTCTTTTTTAAGGAGATCAGCCACACTTGTATAATATCCAATCAAATCCATGAGAGAGTCAAATTGCCGACCTCCAATGTAAAAGTCCCCACATACTGCAGTAATCCTGTACAAAAATTATCGTAACGAAATGATTTTACTAGAGTTTCTTTAACATAAAAAGAAAATATAAAAAGATTTGATATAGGAAGAAAAAAAGGTTGGGTCGACAGAAAATAACGAGATTTACATATGACGTATTAAGTTATGTTAAATGTTGTACACTTATATATAATTCACACCCACCGGAAATGATTAATTCCTGACCGTCCCAAGTAGGACAATACATAGGATCCTGCAAAAATTATTTAATTATTTATGTTCATGTTATATTTGACAATTTCAGACATGTATTTCAATAAAGTCAAAACTATAGTTGGTCCCAATTTTGATTTTGTAAAATTTAAAATATAATATCTAGTTACAACATGTAGTAACAACTCCAACAACCCACCTGGTTTTCGATCACCTAAGATAATACATATTATAATTTACAATCTTGTCATAATGAATATTTGATTGAATCCCTGTCTAGTAATCTACTTACTTATGTACTTGTAAACAAAAATCAATTAAGTACAAACTATGACTCACTTTCACGAACCAAGTAACTACCAGGTTTCCCAGTTGTCCGAAGTCTTTCTTCTGTAGTATGACGGTCTAGTCTTCCATGATACCACCTGTCACAAAAAAATTGTACATGACAGTTGACAACTCGTTTAAAAGTAGTTGGAATTTACATCAAAATAATTTGTTGTTGTAATATACATGTACGAATACTAAAAAGTTAAAGTTGCTTACAATGTCTCCGGTGGGGCTATGGGTGGTTCAGTTGGACTATTGTCTAAAATTAAAAGTACATAACATGAAGGAATATCACCATCAAAGACAATTTAATTATTATTTACCCTCAAAATCCAAGCCCAAGTTATCCAAATCATCAAGTAAGCCAATATTCTCTTCAAGGGTCAAAGGAGGTGGGGGTAAGGGGAGTGAGCTCAATGTTGACCGGATGAAATCCATTTCAGACTCAGCTCACAGTGACCTGACTGATTGACCTGACCTGACCCCCCGTCCCAAAACTTTTTTCATAAAATTCTATGGAAATTAAATTGCCTCTAATAACGACTAGGCGCAGGCAGGAACGGACTGACAACTCGAGCGCCCTCTCACGCATTCTACCGGCATAACGTCAGTCAGAATTTATTTTAACTCTGTTAAATTCTGGATTAACTAGAATAATAATTAAGAAAAACTCTATTGATTGTTCTAGAAGAATAGTCTGTCTGTTTTGTTCAGCGTCAAACTTGATGTATAGTTTATGACGTTCGGCAATTCGCATTGTTGTTGAACTGTACTCTGATACACGACAAAAATTTCCACATTAAAATATAAAATGGCAACCAACAATTATTATGGTTTTACTCATGGAGGGACTCAATACGGGTAAGAAACAAACTGTTGACATTATTATTTACACTCCATTGAGTCATGGCCTCTGGAAAATTTCTGGGTTTCTTTTTTTTTCTTTGAGGAGACATTTTTTTTTCAAGGAAAAAAACTCGCATTTTCTCTCATTTTCCTTGATTTTACACACGTAATCATGGTTATTTCTTTATGACATTTTTAGAAATCAGTATCAGGCTACGACCGCCTCTCAAGGATACACAACCCAGTATGGTCCAGCTCAGCCAGGGACTCAGCCACCGACTCAGACTTATGCGGCGGCCCCGGCAGATCCCTATTTAGGCTATGCTCGACCCGGTGGTCAAGTTGCCGGTCAAAATCAAGCTTATGGCTATGGTCAAGGTCAAACCTATCCAGCCACCCCTGGGACTGGGACACCTTCCGGAAATGGAAAAGGAGCAGGTAATGGGACAACTCCGAGACCCGCCACAACGTCAACAGTATATCCAACTTACTCGGCTAATACTGCCAATGCTACTACATCCTATGCGGGTTTTGCTCAACCGGCTGCTGCAAATACAAGTCCGGTCACTAAATGTAAACATTTAGATTATGACAGATAGGTTTTTTTTCTATTTTCATTTAGTTAGTCAACTAAAGTCTGTCTACTGTTCTAGCTTTTTCTAATTATGATGCGGCGGTATACTCAGCGGTGACAGCTTATGCCCAAGGAAATACTGGTAGTAATCGTGGAGGTGGACTGGGCTACAATAAAAGATCTGGAATGGGCAAATTGAAGGGATCTCGTGCTCCTCCCAAGCCACAAACTCTTCATTATTGTGATGTGTGCAAAATTAGCTGCGCCGGACCACAGGTAAAATATTTTCATTATTGACAATAATTTATTGTAGTCCTTACAGTATCAAGTATGAATTTAACAAAGATAATTTATATTAACCATCTATTTTATTATGTCAATCTGCGTATAGACTTACAAGGAACATTTAGAGGGACAAAAACATAAAAAGAAAGAAGCGGCCGCTAAAGTTGGCGTTCCAGTCATTTCAAAAGGAAGCCCTCCAGGTCTCCGTTGTGAACTTTGTGATGTAACTTGTACAGGAAATGATGCTTACGCAGCTCATATTCGTGGAGCAAAGCATCAAAAGGTAATGAAAATGTCCATTATTTTTCTCTCTTTGATGAGATTTAATTAAGCTTGGAAAGAGAACCTTCCGGTCTTTATTACCATGTAGCAGAAACAATTGTTTAATTATCAACACTTCCGCTGTACTAGTAATATTGTAAAGTTTAATACAATAATAATATTTAAAAGGGGAATTGTGTCATGTTAATTTTCAACTTTTTTTCTGTGTTTTTTTCTCATTTAAAAATGAAATTTAGGTTTTGAAACTACACACTAAGCTCGGTAAACCAATTCCATCGGATAATCCTACTGTGGTTACTCCTGGTACAACCGCAACTACTGGATCACCGGCATCAAAACCATTGCCAACTGCCCCTGTGACCACAACGGCTTCTACTAATAATACTACTACTACATCAACTAATAATAATTTTGTCAAACCGGTCACTCCAAAGATTAATTTCAATGTTGGTAAGTAGTCCTGAAATTATTGTTTTATCATTGTGTCGGTAGTATGCTTCTTTTCATATCATTAACTGTGTTCAAAAACTATATTTCAATACTTACGAAGCTTTAGAAATTTAGGCAGCAGAGTAAATTGTTTAAAAAAATGAAATGTCAACATCATAGTATAAGGTCAATATCGTAGTAAAAAGTACAAAACAGACAAACAGGCAAAATGAATATTCACCAACGCGTCACTGTACTTTGCGTTCGAAGCACAGACAGACAGACAGACTGAGTTTGTACTGATGTTATCTTCTTACATGGTTTATGCATTACAGTAGTAAAATAGTATAACTGCGTTTGAAAATATTCTAATGATGATATTGATGATATATTCCTTGGCTCATTTCTTTTTCATTTTTTGTTTGTTTGCAGGAACTCCAAAGATTAACTTTATTGGCCCCAAGCCTGATTTTGATAGATATGGTGGACCCGTAAATGCTACTACAGCTAATGCCACTACACCTACTCCTGGTTCAACAAGCCTTGCTAATAGTACCCCAAGTACTGAAAATTCTGGTAGTCAACAATCAACTCCTCCTGACTTCCGAACTCCAATTCCTGGGAAAGCCAGTCTATCAGGATCGAGTGCAGCGGCGACGCCGGTGACACCGATCAATGTTAATATCGCTCAACAATCAGAGCCTGCCAAGGACTCCTCTCCTCTTACTGCTGCTGCGTATGCCGAGAAAGATATTCAACCCGTCGGTCAGGATTACATTGATGAAGTTAGAAGTGATGATGGTAATGAGGAATTTTCATGCCTGATTTTTTAAAATGACATTGAAAGCATGTTGCTGTTGTGATACAAGTTCATAAATTGGATACTCATTTATTACTTTTTTTTATAGGTAAATTGATTTCATTCAACTGTAAATTGTGCGAGTGTCGATTTAATGATCCAAATGCAAAGGAAATGCATATGAAAGGACGTCGTCATCGATTACAATATAAGAAAAAAGTCAATCCTGATTTAGTTGTTGATGTTAAACCGTCAAGTCGTCAAAAGAAAAATGAAGATCGACGATCAAATCGTCCTGGAAGTTCAGGACGTCGTGCAGCAATTGACCAGTAAATTTTTATAAACTTATATGTTTACTTATGCAGTGTAAATGATGATGAGCACACAGAGTCTGTATCACAGACGAATATTAAGTTGCTGTGAGTTGTTGAGAAAAAAAGCACTGTAATTTGAATTGTTTTTGTAGATTTCCCCGACCTCCTCCTCCATTAATTGGTGGTCCTAGAGGGTATCCTCCATCTGTAAGCTTACTTTTAAAATTATCAAACATTCAACAGTTGTCATAATTTTCCGATAAAATTAAAAATAATATGTTGGTTTAGTATCCTGGTCCAACTCCACTCTTCTATATTCCTCCACTTATTCGACGTAGTGAAACGGTGGAAGATTTGTATGTTATGGCTAAACATGCTGACATTTATCCTAAGGAGGAAGAATTACAGGCTATTCAAAAAATTGTCTCTAACACAGAGAAGGCATTGAAGTTTGTTTCTGACTATTTCGCTGAAAACGAAGCAAAAAAAGTCAATGCAACTATTAAGCAGGAAGAAGGACAGTAAGTTTCAGAAAATTTTCCTTTTTTAAGCATCTTATTACAGCAGTCACTACATGAAAAAATATGAAATAATCTAAATATTATATTCTAAAATATCTTTATAGTTTTCTTAATCATGTCTGTAGTGTTTACATGAATTTATTATTATTTTTTTTTATAAAAAGGGAAACAGTTCGAAATGAAGCGGAACTTCAAGCACACCGTATTCTAAAAGGAGTAATGAGGGTAGGTCATTTAGCAAAGGGTCTTTTACTCAAAGGAGATAGAGTCGTGGATTTGGTCGTACTTTGCTCAGAAAAACCAACAATATCCATGCTAAATCAAGTTGCTGATACACTGCCAGCACACTTGCAGGTATTTATTTGTCGTATTATTTTGTACAATTATTCAACTACTTTGTGTACAGATCATTTAATGTACACCATGTGTTTTAGCATCATTTCTATTTAGTGAATTGTTGAGGTTGTTTTGTTCATGTGCAATGTTTTTTTTGAAGACGGTGGCGTCTGAAGATAATTATGAAGTGACCAAAGATGCAGCCAATTCAAGTGTCGTTGTATCATCCACGATAGAACCAAAAATTCAAGTAATAGTGACTTTAACTTCACCATTACTGAGAGGTCCTGCACCAGGTGGTAAGATCATTTGTTTAATGCTGATATGGTAAAATATTATTGCTATCAGACTTTAGAATTAAGAATTTGGTTGGTTCATGGTTGGTTGGTTCCATCCCCCCTATCCAAGGTAATTTGTACAACAAAGTAGCTCGGCATTAACTCGTATAAAGTCCTGAAATCGTTCCTAGCACAGTATGTACACACTAGTGAAACTAGCGAAGAAAAAAAAATAGCCAATAGAATGATCAATGATCAACCATTTTTGGAAGGGTCGAAATTACAGAATTAATTGTATTTTTTACCACTTAAAGTATGACAAACTTTAAACTGGGCTTGACATGTAACATGTCAAATTCAGAGGATATTTTAACATGCAAACTGTGTACAATTTCAGTGTAAGCGTAGTCCTTCCTTCTTGTTGTTACATCCCATCCTTTCCTAACCTGTCAAAACCTTGAAAAAAATGCCACGTACATGTCGTAGCTCAGAAGCCCGTCTAGCTCACAGTGCTATGAGCTAGCTCAGAGCTCACAATCTGAGCTAGCTAGCTCACAGCACGAGCGCTGATCCCTTTTCGTGCTCTACGCTAGCTCTGATCACGAATGTACTTGTTCTAATGGTATGCATAATGAACAGAAATATTATATTGTAAAAGGGTTCAATTCCTAAAAAAA
>JAQIVZ010002220.1:0-22778 GCA_034700945.1 Arrhopalites spinosus
AATTCTGTCGACCACCCCCCCCCTCCCTTCTATTTTTTTCTCTTCTCCATTCCTATAGATTAATATATAAATGTTTGTTATGTAATGTAGGCTGCTACGAGATGAGGACAAGAACATTCTGAGCAACTTGAAACCTGAGGAGCATCGAGAGTTCCGGAATCAGGTACAGAACATTTTTTTCTATTTTTCTCTCTTTTTTTTACCTTTATTTTCTCTAGCTTTCTCCTTCTTGTTACAATTACGATGCCACTGTAATTTCATGACTTGTTTAACATGACGAGGAATTCCTCTTGTTCCTCTACCTCTATGGATTGAATTTATCCATCCACCTCTCTCTCCTTATTTTTAACGTTGTCTTCGCGTCCCAATCCCTCAAATAATGACACACACTTTCACTTTCTCTCTCTCTCTCTCTCTGTTCTGGGAATGAGAGACCATTATAGTAATTGACTAAATTCTATCTGTGCTATTTTTCTCTCTCTCTCTTGTTTTCAGGTGATTGAGATGGTTCTTTCCACAGGTAATTTTCCAAATTTGTTTTTTTTGTGTCGTTGTTACTAAAAATTTACTGTATTTTTTTAAAAAAATAATTTTTATATAATTATTATAAATTACATTTTTCAAATAAATTAATGTAAAGAAATGTATTTGATTAGTATTTAAGAATGATAAATTAATTATTGTTGCATAAATTAAAAGAAAGATTTATTTTGATTTAATTTTTGTTTGGGATTCTAGACATGTCCAGCCATTTCACTCAGATAAAAAATGTCAAGACGTACCTGAATGGAGAAAGGTGATTTTCGTAATTGTTTCCGATTACACACTCCTTTTAATGAACTCGTAGCGTTTGGTCACATTCTTTGTGTGTGTGTGGGATGTGTGGGGTGGACACTTGGCAACATCAAGTGTCCATGAAGAGACTGGTCTCGGATCTCTCTAATAGACTTATTTGTCACTAAAATAGACACACAGACTCTATTCCTACATATACATATATAACACACACTTAAAGTTACTTCATTGTGGAGAGAGTGGAGTGGAGTGGAAAGTGAGTCGATGCAATCTCATCTCTCCATCTCACTCACTCCCATGTACATTTGCAATTAATACCTTAAAGCCTTGAACATGGTTCTCGCGTTTAAATTACATTACCTCTTTTATATTACACCTCCTTCCTCTACTCCTCTCAATTTTCTCTCTTTTAATGGTTCATCAAATTGGGCAAGTTATCTATAACATTTATTTATGTTACTCTCTCTCTCTCTCTTTTATATATAGACACTCGCACACTACTACTAGTACAACGATGACCATGTCTCTACTTCTACATGCAGCGGATATTAGGTAGAGTCTCCTCCGTTCTTTTTTTGTCATTTTTCTAAATTATCCTTTTTACTCTTACTTACATTTAGTTGTAAATTTTGTCCCTTGTTATTTTTTTCTTCTTCTTCTCTTTGACCTGTCCCACTTTAATGAAAATGAATTGAAAAAAATTGTTTTCTTCCATCAAAGTCATTGTGGCTTCCTTTTTTGTATATATAAATGAAAATGTTTTTTTTTCATGGATGATATTTTTGATGTAATTTAGCCATCCCAGTAAACCTTGGAAAATTCACAAAAAGGTTAGAAAAGCATTCATTTAATGTATGAGAAAAAAAAAAAATGTTATAAAAGAGAAGAGAGGAGATTTGTACAATATAAATAAAAGTATTCTTGAATTTTTTAATGGTAATCGACTCTCTTTCTTTTCTTTTTTTTCTTCTATGCTTGCCCACAAAAAGTTAGCGGACCTTATAATAGAAGAATTTTTCCTACAAGGAGATGAGGAATCTCGATTAGGTCTCCCGTTCAGGTAATACGTCACTCTAGTTGATTTCATCCATTCATCTTTGTCAATTTGAACCAAAAAAAAATGATTCCCAGTTCATCATCATCATATTGCGCAATATGAGGGACGTCTAATATCAAATCCAATTTTCTACCTTTAAACTTTCTCTTCGACTCTATCCCCCCATGTACAGATACAGATCATAAGTATCTGTATCAGTATAGCCATTTAGAAAATAGTAATGAAGATACGTCGAAAGTATGAATGAGTATAGTGTGACCATTTTTGGAAATATATATCTTTTTTTGTGTAGCAATCATACAAATTATTAATTCTCATGTTCGACTCGAATCATTTGTAATTCTTCCAATTTTTTTTATGCTCCATAGATAAATTATCATGGTCACTAGAGAATTGAGAGCTCTTGTGTTTCTTTCAATGCAAGATACATTTTATAGTTGAGTTAATGATATCAAATATTTATTATATACAAGGGAGGGTTACATGTAAAACTTTATAGTAGAAAATTACATGATTTTATCTGTATGTACGTCGTCTAGTCATTGATTTTTCTCTTGTTTCTCTCTATTTGAGATGAAAAGGACTCAAGAGATTATTCTGAGTAGATGAGAATGAGAAATGTAGAAATTACTAAATTGTAGCAATTAGATGGTATTCTCCATGCTAAATTCTAAAGTATTTATATCTTTGTGTACTTAATGTACATATATACCTATGTATATGTATGTAATATATAATAGAGTACACATATTTTCTCCCTTTTTTCCTCGAATCTTGCCTCAAACTTTCTCCCAGTCTTCGTGCGCCTCAACCAAAATTTGAAATCAAATACTTTACCATTGTGGAATGTTACAAAAGTGTACAAAGTTTTTGTTACAAAAAAGAAAAAAACTTTTTTTTTTGGTTTTTGTAGTCCTCTCTGTGATCGGAACAACGTTCTGGTTCCTGAGTCTCAAATTAGGTGAGAAAAATTACATGTTTGATGACAAATGAAGTAAATTAGTGATGGAGAAAGTTAAAAAAAAAGGTGGTGCATGACTATTTAAAAAATGGACTTAAAATTGTTACAGTTTCATCGAGTTTATTGTGGAACCAACTTTGAGCATCCTTAGTGACCTACTCTCCTTCATTTGTAATGGGGATAATGAGGGATCGTTGTCTTCCTCAGCTGTGGCTGGTACGACTTTAAAAGAGACGAGCAGTCACGGACATCATCCTCCTCACAGTCTGAAGCAACAACCCAATAACAGTAATAAACACTTGGTGACTCGTCGAGCCGAGTCTGACAATAGTATTAGATCCGAACAGAATAAAACGGTCGTCAATTCCAGAACCCCTTCCTTCCCTCTTCAAGCCTCAAACAAGCATCAAGTCATCAAACCATGGATTAATCATTTACTGGAAAACAAATCAAAATGGCGAATGATTTCTACTGGTAAGAGACAAAAAAATATGCAATACAAAATAAATTATATATAGAAATTAATGATCATTTTTTTCTATAATGATGATGAGGACATTGTTCGTAAGAATCAATGTCTCAAAAAAAAAATCTTTTTATGGGACTGATACAGATAATATACAATAGTCTCTCATTTGCAAAATTACCTTGAGAAAAAAAACTCCCAGTTCTTTCGTCCCAATTCTCCAGACATTTTTCCTTGAGCATAATGAATTGATCGTTTTTTACCTTTTTCCAAAGACTCCATTCACCTCATTCTTACAGAAAGTCTCCTCCTTTGTATTCCTTACCTTTCTCTCTTTTATAATTATGTACAAAAAATTCTCATACTTTTTGCCAACATTTTTTGTAATAGTTAACTACCCCTCCCCCTATTCCAGACTCATGAATATTTGTCCAAATTACCCATCCGCTCCTCTCCCAGTAACTCTGCATGAAGTGACTTAATTGACAAAATGCCATGTAAAGTTAAGCCAGAAATTATCATCAAAAAAAATGTTTTCTTTTGTAGAAAACGTTCGGGCCAAAGAGACGACAACGTCGACATAAGAAAAAAAGTACCCTTAACTTCAACATATTATAATTATTATAGACTTTAGTACTTTAGCAAGTAAAAGAAAAGAGAAAAAAATTGTAATTCCATTTTGAAACTGGCACAGAGAATATCTCATATAAAAAAAAGTAAAACTCTATTTCGCATACGAGAAAAATCTGAAATAATTATTTAACTACCTTATACACTTAAAAATAATATAATTAATTAATATCCATATAGATTAATGTACACTTCATATTATTCTACCTTTTAAATACTACAGATATAGATTTACTTAAACATGTTTCAACATTTCAATTCAAGTCGTTCATTCATAATGATGGTCACTTGTTTTTTTTAAAAAAAAACTAACCATGTAAAATCAATAATTACTGACAGTATACTTAAATGTAACTGTCTTACATGATTCAAAACAATCAAAACACTTGAAATTAAAATTGTTGACAACATTCACAATATTTAATGCACATTATAAAACACAGACACACACAAAAAAAACAAACAATTATGTGCAACAAATTTACATATTTGTAAAAAACAAAAAGGAAAACAAGAAACTTTACTCAGATTTGACTTTGGACCCTTTTTGACAAAGTCTTTTTTTTTAAAAGAAAAAAAAACTTATTAAATAAAAATGAGTCATGATGTGAGTTAAAAAAATGGTGATACTTCAACTGTGTCACTGAAAAATATTATGTAATTACAAAAGTAGGTAGATAAGTAATTTAGGTATAGAACCTTTTAAAGAAAAAAAAAGAATGTTGCTAAGAAAAAAAATGCTGGGCATGGAAGCACTTGCAAGAAAAATATAAGTTAAATTATTTACCCTAAGTATTTATAAATGTAAGTAATTATCATAGGATTAAAAAAACATCATAAGATTAATAAATATCATCAAATTGTATTACTACTTAGACTACAAAGAAAAAAAAAGTATCATCATTAAGTATAAATAATGTTGGAAAGAAGAAGAAACCTTATATAAATATAAATATTGAGCTAGTTTTTATTTTAAGACGAATCGCAATGTTTTATCCGACAAGAAAACCAAAAGTTACCACAAGGACCTGATGTACATTCAAAAAAGCAAGGTACGCATTTGTATAAAAATAATCTAAGTAAAGAATCTTTACCAAAAATGTCAAAATAAATATATCTTCTACATATATATTACAATGCATTGTATATATATATGAGGAGAGAGAGTACTTGACAAAATAATCATAGAAAATGATATAAATAAAAAAAACCTATCTCCACTATATCTGAATACAATAAATATGCTTGTCAGTATAATTCGTATTTTTCTTGGACAAGAAAAAGAAAAAAAGAACAAGAGAGTAAAAGTTTTAAAATAAAAAAAACTTGTAACAAATCCAATATTGCTATACTCGTGCAACCATAGATATAAGTACATATTGAATACGAATATATGAGAGAAATAAAGAAAGAAAAGAACACAGACTGTCAATTCGGAATAAATAAGAATAGTATAATATGATATGATATATAATATATAGAACAACCCACAAAGAAATGGATGAAAAAAAAGGAAAGAAGATTCCCATCTTCCAAAAATTTATGAATACGTATTACATGATGGACTACGAAGAATAGGAATGGATATAATATCAAAAATATTATGTATTATACTACCATATATATATATACTTATATATTAGCAAGCAAAAAAAATGGGGAAAAAAATCTATCATTTCTTGTCATGAGGGAAAAACCAAATAAAATCAGCTTTTTGGAGAGAAATTTGCTTGAGTTTGTACCATTCAATTTTTTTGAAAAATTCATGAAACACTAAAGTTTATGCATAAGTTGTAAACAATCATTTTTAAATAATTTATTTCATCATTGTTGTATCGTTCATTTACATATTTTATAAAATGTTTAAGAAAAGAAACAACAAAAATGATTGAGACCGTAATTAAATCAAAAACCATCAACAGGACTAAGGTAACTAAGTAACAAGAAGCAAGTTGTAATACCATGATCATATTTTCAAATCTTTTTTTCTGACAGCCCCCCATCCCCTCAAAAATTATTTGATTCTGTTTTTAGTAGTCTACAAAAAATAGAAAGCTACACAATACCCATGAAAATGTAATATCTTCCGGTTCTACATACTATTATCTGTGGACTTAGTGTCGTGTAAATGTAGTTTTAACATCTCCAATGGTATTACATATTTGCAATTTCAAACCATTTGTGTCTTACATTGTGTATATATATTTGATACAATTTCTCAAGTGGAAAACGTGGGTAGTGAGTAAAGTGTGGTCGCCTTGAAAGACGAGAAAGTAAACTTTTTTTTCTCTCTCTCTCTCTCTCTTGGCAACTTGAGGGTTTTAAAGCATTATCACCCTATTCGTCTTTCTAGTCACGTACAACATTAAAGTAATTCTTATTTCCATAGGACGTGCATAAATGGTTTTATTTTTTCTTCTTTTTTTTTGTGTACTACAGTACGACCACCGTTGATTCTCTGTGGGCTACCCTAATGACATAATAAACATTGCCAGGGGAGGGGAAAGGGACAACTGGAGAAAAGAAGAATTCACATTAACTATTATGGGGGGTCCAGCCCCTTTGAATAATTCACAAATTACAAATTGTTTCTTTTTTCCTATATAATATATCTTTCTTTTTTTCTCAAAAAGTATAAATTATTAGTATTGAATTCAGGTGAGGTGAGAATACAAAATTTTGTATTAAATATATTACGAAAAGAGAAATATTTTTGAAAGACTGAAACTGAATTCTTCTTTTGTTGTTGTCTGTGTAAGTAATAAATATTTGTGTGTATTTTGTTCATATTATATAACTACAACGAGTAAATCATGTTCTAGCCAAATGTAGGCTACTATGCTTATGCTATTAGGGATGTGTGTGTGTTCGATTTATTATTATGTTTCTGATTTTTTTTCTTACTCTACTTTTACCCTAACTCTCCTACTGCTTTCTCCCACTTTCTTCTTGTGTTTATCTTTCAAGTTAGCCCCTGTACGGATGAGAGAAACTCAATCGTCTTTCTTGTTGGCTGAGCTTTTTTCAGTCAGCTTATTGTCAGTTACAGGTTTCGTAGAAAGTGCTGTGGGGGACGATTCTGTCTTGTCACTTTGTGAACTTTCTACAGCTAGTTCAAATTCACCACCTGAGTCAAGCCGAGCTTTGTCAACGGGGTAGAGCCTATGAAGAGAATAGAAAAGAGGAGGAAAAAAAATTACATGTGCCATAGACTCTATTTCAAACAACATGAGGGGAAAATATGGCTAAAGGATGAGTTGGTAGATCCGGGGGAAATCCGTTGTCAAAATACATCTATTTTGTACACCCGCTCTCTGTTTAAGTGATTGAGAAGTTTCTGTGTCAAGATAGAGGAAAAAAAGGAGAAAAAAAGGAGGAAGGGAGACAACGGTACATCACCCACATAGGTCTCAAAAATCTACAATAGAGCCCCCCTTTCTCTCTTGTTGTACACACATTGAAATATTATATGTTCATTATTACATTTTGTGTACATATATTTAGGGGAGGAAAGAGGGATGTTATACTTATAAATTGCACTATTTTTTGTCTTACCATCGTTGATAGAGGTATATGAGGAAGCACACGTCATCTCTTAATGTTGCCACTTTATGGCTGTAGGGTGTCGTGATGATGAATGCGAAAAGGTCGTCGATGAATGTATTGAAGGCCTAGATAGGATAAAATAATAGAAAACACTTGATCAAGTAAATTCACAACTTGTACAATGTACATCAACGGTTCCATGGGAGATACTCTTTTTTTTCAATAGAAAAAAAGAGACAGTCAACTGTTTCATCAAAATCTCATACACTCTACCTCATCTCACACACTCACTCTCCTCCTCACGATGTATGTACTACTTTCACAAAAAATGTATGCTATATAAACCTCTGGCCCCAAAGTAATTAAAATTACATGACAACATACGTTTAACATGTATAATTATCGAGTTTTTTTTTCTTGGTCTTCTGTGAACTAGAAAGTTTGAGCTCTGAGGGCTTAAGAGCTTACAAGGTGTCTAGAGACTTCATTGTTTTCGCCTGATTAGTTTTATCGATTGCCCTCTCAGGTTGCACAAAAGCAAGCATTCCTAATATACGAGTACAAGAATCTCTAGACTTTAGCAATTTCGTTTCAACTATAAAGTGTTAAATTTTACCAAGTCATAATGTTCTTTTTGTCTATACGAAAAAGTATAGACAAAAGTACTTTACTCATGTATACTTTGTTTTGTGTGATAGTGTAATGATAAGGTATGCAAACCGGGGCATAGACCAAGTATCAAGTAAAATTTATAACTTACTTTGTACATGAAGGATTTGAAATTCATGTGGGCAACAGATTTTAATTTGTAGTTTAGATAAAGTTGCGGTAGCATGAATAAGAATCCAAATGCGTAGACTCCGTTGACTAAACTTTGAATTGTCCAGGAATACCAGCTTTAAAAAATAAAAGTTTTTTTTTATGGTTAGTTTTTTGAACATGTAAAGTGTAACACACAGGATCAAGATTTTGAAGTGTGGTGTGGCAGCTCTCAAAAAATATTAAAGTAGCATACGGAGATTGAGAGACAGGAAGGGAAAAGTTCAAATGAGTATCACATGGAAACGGGAGTTTATATATACTTCAAAAAGAGTTAATGAAGACAGCCTACTACTTGCTATCCTACACACTAGACTTGTCTTTTTATGAGTTGGAAAAGGATTTTATGAATACCTTTTATGAGGAGTGTACAGGAGTGAGTACACGGCTCCAGCCGCACAAAGGGGATAGAGAATATAACTGAGATATTTCATGCTAGAAGCATCGTGTTGAGCTGTCGCTTTTTCTAAATCACTCATACTGCCAAATGATATCCAAGGGAATCCTCTTGCCAGACTAAATTTAATCTTCAGTGCCTTTGTCACTTTCCAAATCTAGAGTACCCAAATGAAAAAAATTACTTACAACCGCTCAGTCATAATAAGGACACACCGCAAAGTCCATTAACTATATTACATGTCAAACCGACAAATTATGCTTATGCTACATTACATTACATTCAACTCACCTCAATTAATGCCCCAATACCAGCAGGGACTATAACTAGTAGGCTTGACTTTTCCTCCATTAGATAGAGAAAGACGACTAAATGACTAAAACAACGCCACAAAATTGTCCGCAACGACAGACCCACAATTGTTTTTCGATGTTTCCAGTACATTACATCATTTTTAAACGCAAGGAAATCAAAGAGAAGCTGTAATTTAAAATTAAATAATAAAAATTTAACTTGTTTGAAAAGAATGTGTCCAATATGAATTCAATTCTATGAATTGAATTAAATAATAAATTTGTAAGGAACTTACATGAAAAGATGCCACAAACATTGTGACGGCTAATAAGTATACCTTGGGAAATAAAAATATTTCAAACCTTAAATTTCAGTAGATAAATAATGGGAGGATTAAAATTTTTTTTTTCCTTACATTAGTATCGGAAAATATTCCCTTAATTTCATCGAGATCTTTGTTGGAAAATCCAAAAGACTTCATTGTCTCCATTGCTGCTTCAAATTGCATTGATAGTCTACAAAAATTAATATTTTTACTTTTATAATTTTACGATACATTTTTATGAAAGTCAAAATAATTAAAAGTTAAGCATTTGCGTAATTATATTCAAACCTAAGACTTCCAATAGATGCTGGCGTGTACTCAAATTGTAGCTCGTATGTAGTATCCGTAGAATTTATAGGGTAGAAATTTCGAAGTCTTGATGCAAAACTATCGAATCTCAATAGTGGTAAGTAAGTGTCGGACGATGTCAACCTACAACCATAAAAAAAAAGTTTGAATGAAGAAAGAACAATAAGAAAACTTTTTTGTTTCCTGCCTACCGCCTGCCTACTCTTTAGCCATGAAACAAAGTGACGACAAGAGGCAATTTAAAAGCGCTTCCTCTCTGTCTCTCTTTACTTCTCCTCCTGCTTCATTATACAATCAAGTCACAAGACTTTCTTCATCTTCTTTTTCATTTTCTTATTGAAAAATATAAAAACTATTCAAGGTAGAAGACACTATGTGATTACTTAATCAAGTATTTACCTAAGTAGTCAACGACAAAAACTACTACTAGTACCTTAGTTGCAAGTCCATCGGTAAACCCTTTCTTGGTAAAACATGTAAGGCTGTCATTAAATTCAATCTCAGCACCTTACATATGTGAGCTTGAGGTTGCGCTTTCACAGATTTCTTTGGCTTTTGTTCCTATAGAAAAACATACAAGACAAGTTTTTCAGCATCCCCAGTACACTTAATCAAATCAATTTTATCCACTCGGGGCTCTAATGGAAAAAGACCACAAAGGGAAGGAAAATGAATCACTTACCTCATCTCCATTCAATAAGTTGAACGTCTTTGCCTCAGGTACCTATAAATTGTTCAATTAGAATTGGTTAATATTAATTGTCATTAAATTGCTTTGAAAATAATTGTTTTAACCACTTTGATAGAATATTTAAATGATAGTCACGTACCAAATATTGTGTCAACTCGAATGCAGTGTACATTGCATGTGACGTTTGAATACTCTGAACCCAAGTTTCTTTACTATGTTTGGGTACTGGTGTAAGGAAAGCATATATGTACAGTGTGCCATTTCGCCTTGTGCTACTTGGAATTTTGATGGTGACATTTCTGAAATTTCACGAAAAGACAAGTTCATGAGTGTTAAATTCATCCATATACATAATTTATATTTTAGTTGATACTAGTAAATTTTTAAAAGTACACATTGTATTTCCTCTAATGCTAGATACATATTAAATATGTAATATACGTACTCATCATGACGATCTGCCTCATAGTTGAAGGGATTCCAAGTATGAACTAAATTAAAAAAACACACAAATGATACAAATTGTAACATATTTGACATTCAATATGTCATTTTAAACAATGTAAGTATAGTTTAATCTACTTGGTTCATAAAAATAGGTACAAAAGATATTACCATGATCTAATTCATCGAATGATCTAATTGATGGTCGGACAGAGGTGAATAGTAAAAGTTGTAATTTCGGTTGAGTGACGAGAAAAGATTTTAAACAATGTTTTTCATTACAGCCTGTTGTGTTTTCATTGTAAAAAAAATAAACAAAGTTTCATTAAATTAACCATTTTTAATTGAAATGAAATAAACTCAAAATGACATGAATTACCTGGAGGAATGAATATAGTTACGAGAGACCAGATAGAATGACCAATGTACACAACAAATAATGTGCTCACAACAAAAGAGAATGAAAAAAATTGCATGATACGGCTTCAATGAATTTGATTGACTAGACACCACTTAATATCAATAAAAATAATTTCTTTCAGTAACTCAATAATTTCTAGTCAAAACCGAATGTCAAACATTCCGTATTTAATCACCCATGTTATCACAATTAATAATTTACTTAAAACCTTTCTGAAAATTGAAACACACAGGAGACAACAAATCTCGCTGTCAAATATTTTTCCCATATGACTGCCGATTTCAATGGTTTTCAAACAAAGTATCAAAATAAAATACCATACACAATGTTAAATACTTAGGACAACGTTTATTTGGTTACGAACACGTCATTAAATCTTACAACGGCATTTTTGTATATTTATGTTGGCACACATTTGACCCAATAATGGTCTTTGTTACAGACATTTTTACGTAAAAACACTGGAAATATTTGTATAACATAAATATTCTTATGAAAACGTGGACACATTCCATTGGTAATCTCAATTGATTTTTTTCCAGCTGCTCTCTAATTCTGACTCTCCTTCTTCTCACCATGTCGTTACTGAAAATACTTAACATCATTTCTTCTCTAGTCGGAAAGAAACGACAAAATTTTTGAGAAGAGCGAATACTTTGCGTCGTCGTTTATAAGCTCTTTTGAGGAAAACATTAAAAAACGATTTTACGATATTCAAACTCTTCGTAAGCTCAAACTCAAATTACAAAAATACATGTAATATAATATATATATATATATATATATATATACGATATAGAATATGGATATAATACGATTATAAATATTAATTGGGAAAAATGACTTTGTAATATTTCATTGGAAATGGAACACAAATAATCAGTTCTCATCATCATCTTCTTCGAATGCTTTTTTCTTGTCCCGATATCCATCACTGACTGGTGCTTTATTCATTAATTCTAGAATCGCTTTTGCTTCAGGATTTTTATCCAATATACTTTTAGCATCTCGTTGGCCCTAGAAAATAGAGAAAAAAATTTCATTTTCAAAGGGAATATACGATAAATCAAATACAATAAATTTTTTTAGTACAATATTATCAAGGTAAAAAAACCCACCTCCTCTTGAACTGGTTCCGGACCAACACCCCAAACTTCAAGTGTATGAATGTTCTACAATAATAAACAAATAATTTATTGCATAACTTTTTTTTAAATTAAAGGTGAGAAATTTTATTTTGTAAACAGTACACTTACAAATTCTTCTTTGGAAGATAACTGTGGTGAAGCGTAAGTTGTGCATGTAGGAGCACATTTCCCCTTGCCGAATTCTGAATCCAACCATAAACCGAAATACTCTAATTTACCACCCATTCCCTGGAAAGAAAGAGTACAAAAGTTGTTTGCATGAAGAAAATCAGACATTATTACTACAATTGCCAAAATTGATTAAATATTTTGTCATCTTTTTACCAATCCATTCGGCATTGTTTGCTGTTGCAAATTCAAGTACTGGAAATTTTTGTTAAAGCCTGTAGATGCATAGGGTATCAATTTGGGATTCAGATGGAAGAGAAAACTTTTTTCTGAACCTATTTTCAAAGTCAATAAATGAAAATTAGTACATACATAATATTTATGGAAATAAAAGATTTAAATTAAAAAAACTCACCAAAAAATTTTGGACCCATTGCCCAACTCTCATCTGCAAAAGCTCCAAAAACAGTGCCACTGTCATCTTTGACTATAAAAACAGTTGAACCTCTGTCTTGCATTGCACCCAACATTTTGGAAAAACTTTCCCCATCTGCTGTAGTGGTAAATAAGTATCTCCATTCCTTTCTGAGAAAAAAAACAAAAGTCACATAATGAACCATCTTCTTAAAAGTCATAGTTGTCTTTATAACACAACAAAAACACAACAAACCTGAGTTCAGAAGGTAACTGAGAGTTTATAAATATAATTTGAGTAATGTCTTGTATTGTAAATTCCTCTGGTGATAAATTCTTTTTAACATGGAGACAATGTGGAATTAATTTGAGGACATGATGAGTCTTATCAAAATCAAAACATTCACTAAACACAGAACTATGAAGATTAAGTAGTAAAGGTGATGAGGAAAAACAACGACACAAATCATCAATTGTAAATTCACTTTTTTCAAGTTTTCTTGAAACAGTCTCTTTTGCTGCTACCCCCTCATGAAATACATCGGCTAAAAGAAAGTCGGACAATTCTAATATTGAATCTGTAGTAGTTTTTGAACTGCCATTCCAACTTCGAAATTCAGGAGTCAACTCCATACATTTCAAATATGACTTGATGACCGTCTGAGCGTACTAAAAAATGAAAACAGATTTACAGAAACATTACATAATTGCGTCAATTATACAGTTTTGAATTACATTGAAATAAAACTGTCATGTCAAGGAATTACCTGCGATATTTCTTCGACAGTTATTCTATCCCTCGTCTCAGAAGATCCCGACAATGCAATCTCCCAAATACTTTTGACTTTTTCTTCCACATTTCCAAGGAGCACACAAGAAAGAAAGTAAATGACATTAGGAATTGATATAATTTGATCACCTCCTTTTGGATTTTTGATAGTAAATTTTTCTGCCAATTTTAGAGCCAGCCAGTCATCCAAATATTTTTCACAATGCCGCTATCATAATAGAAATAAATAAATTACAATAATCATTTACATATTATGAAACAGTAGATTACAAATTGTAATGTATGTGTGAATACCATTTTATAGTAGTAAAGAAAACATTAACAAATTAGAAATACAAGGTAATTTATTATTAATAAGGAGTACTCACTTGAAAGTCATTTGGAGTGCAGGTAGACGAGTTCTTTGGTGCTCGGTTAATTGAATTAAATAAAGTCTTGAAATGTGACACATCTTGTGCACTGAAATATCCAATATTAGCTTGACTTTTTGTATTTTGTCCTCCCATGATCCAGTTTTAACTTGAATGTAAATTTCCCGACACAATAAAAATTAAAAACCTTTGACCTTTTTTTGACAGAAGTGGTTTTCGCAACAAGGACGTCTGTCTATTTTTCAGACAAAAAAGTCACGAGATTTAAAGCAAAAATTTTAGCACACATCCCGGTTATCAGATAACTAGAGTTGTTTTTTAAAGATAGTTATTCACAGTGTTATTTAACAACTAACACTTTTCGAAAAAGTACAAAGGAAGCACAATGCGTTTATTTCACATTAAGCTTCAATTTTGTACAGTTTACAAACATAATGTTACCAGCTTTAGAAAATACAGCACCGTCTCAAAACCTCCGAATATAGCCAGTAAAAAATATTCAGACACATTATTACTCCCAAAAACAAAGTTTCCTCAGAGAGTAACACCAAGTACAAGGGTGGAACATGAAGCAAAAATTGTATCGGTAAGGAATAAAGTTCATTTGATTTCATATACTACTGTGAAATTGTGAAATTTTGGTAGTTTAAAAGATGATGCAATTCTTGTTGATTTTTTTGTAAATTAATGTAATTGTTTGTAAATAAATATTTAGAACTGCCAATTTGAGAACCTTTATGGTCTACAACGTTTATGGAGAGCAAATAAACCTGAATATATTCTCCACGATGGACCACCTTATGCAAACGGGTAAGTTAAACTTGTTAAAGTATTATCGGTTATGCGAACGCAGTCTTCCAAATGTATTGTTTCAAGATAATGGCAATTCTGTTTTCTTTTTTATTTCTCCAGTGACGCCCATATTGGTCATGCTGTCAATAAAGTATGTAATTTCAAATTATTTAAATTTGAGGAACTTTGATGTACAAATGTGATTTTAATTGTTGTGCAATTACAGATTTTAAAAGACATAACAAATAGATACAAGTTACTTTCTGGATATCAAGTAAACTATATACCTGGTTGGGATTGTCATGGTTTACCAATTGAACTCACGGCGATGAAGTCATCTGTTGGAACCAAATCATGGAATACTGAACCACTAGTCATTCGAAAACATGGTTTTTACAACTACCTTTCTCTTATAACTTATTTTTGAAACAATAGTAAGTTATTTCAGACAGTATATTGGGATTTTTTGTACATAAAACTTTTAGCAAGACAAGTAGCTACTGAGTACATTGGAAAGCAGATGAATGCATTTCGTCGATGGGGTGTTATGGCGGAATGGAATAACTCGTATAAAACCTTTGACAAAGATTATATAAAGGCTGAGCTACAACTTTTCTTTGAGCTTTTTCAAAAAGTACTGTTATACAATACAACAAGCTCTTAAATAACTCTAAACAATCCTGAAATTGAGAATTAATTGATGGGTTTTTTTCTGTTTGGTTAGGGCTTTGTATATCGTGGTCAAAAACCTGTATTTTGGTCTCCTACAAGCAGGTATTATTATTATACTTGAAACACCATTGCCATTCAATCGATAAATGTACAAAGTACCTGTAAAACAATTTCTAACACTTTTTTCATAGATCTGCATTAGCTGAAGCAGAATTAGAATATCACGGTCATCAAAGTACCGCAGTCTATGTGGGACTAAAAATGTGTTCTGATGTGTCAAATTTTGCATCAATTATTGGACAACATCTACCTCCTAAAGTCCAAAAAGAATTTTTAAATTGTCCTCTGATTGCGCCTATTTGGACAACAACTCCATGGAGTCTCCCTGCTAACGCTGCCATAGCCTTTAATAAGGATATAAAGTACACACTACTCCTATGTCGTAATACATCTGGATTTGGCACAGCTTTTTTCATTGTTGCCACTGAGTGCTTGAAAGAATTCAATGTGGCTATTAAAAAAGTTGTTGAGCCTATTTTCGAATTTGATGGTAATTGGCCATTACTAATTGAAAATCCATGTACCTGCGTGTGTATTATATTATTTTATTACAAGATTCTCTAAACAAAATTCTTCAAATTTCAGGATCTCAATTATCGGCATTTCAATACGAACATCCATGGTTTGAGGACACGATATGTCCATTTTTACATGGTGGTCACGTAACTACTGAGAAAGGAACTGGTCTAGTTCATACGGCTCCAGCTCATGGAGCAGATGATTATGTTTTGGCAGTTCGGCATAAACTTCCAATAGTAAACACTGACTTTACACAGTTTACACCTATCAATAATTTTTACTGAAAATGTTTTAATTTTTAGAGTTAAAAATGTACATGCAATTCTTATTTTGACAGTTTATTTTTTCAGGAGTGTTACATCAATGATGACGGGTGCTTTGATGACAGAATAAAGAAGCTCAAGGGAATGTCTGCATTGTCACTGGGTACTAATCAAGTTATTAAGAACTTGGATAGTAAAATAATACATCAAGAGAGTTATTTTCATTCATACCCATTCGACTGGAGGACAAAGAAACCAGTTATAGTGAAAACAAGTATGCAATGGTTCATTGATACCGAAGTACTTAAGTCAGCAGCTCTAGTAAGTCCGTAATATTCTGAAGATTATATTTTGGTTGTAAAACTTTAATTCAAAATATTCAAAATAATAAATTATGAATTTAATGTTTTTAGGAAAAATTAGAAAGTGTTGGAATTCATCCTCAAAATATTCAACATAATATGGTCTCACATTTAGTCGACAGGCCCTACTGGTGTATTTCTCGACAACGATCTTGGGGTGTCCCCATACCCGTATTGTTGAATAAAGAAACAGGCGAACCACTTGTTCACAAGTATGCACGTAAAATTACTCGAGATTATTTTCTTCATTCTTTACATTTTATGTATACATAAAATATGCTAAAGATAACCAAAAAAACATTTCTTTTTTAGGGGAGTTATTGACCGGCTTTGTGACTTGGTAGAATTATCTGGAAGTGTAGATGCATGGTGGGAAGTACCAGTTGGTACTCTTATACAAAATGAAGAACTCGCATCTCAATATGAAAAGGGAAAGGTACGGTTTTTACATTGAATGCAAAGAAAGCTTGCTGAATTTTTTTCATCACTGGATACTATGTTGGATTTTAATGATTTTGGGTTGAATTAGGATATCTTTGATATATGGCTGGACAGTGGTCTTTCTTGGCATATGTACAAAGACAAAGTTGCCGATTTATATCTCGAAGGAGTTGATCAATTCAATGGATGGTTTCACTCTTCCCTGCTAACGTCAATTGCTCTGCGTGGAGTGGCACCATACAAGTAAATTTAAAATTATAAAAACCCTTGTATATTTTCTGACAAGTCTCAATCATAAATAGAATTCAGTGTGACGTTTTTAATTCTTTGTTTGAAACTCACTATAGGAATCTTTTGGTTCATGGCTTTGTGGTTGATGAAAGTGGAAAGAAAATGTCAAAATCTCAAGGAAATGTTATTAACCCACAAAGTGTTACTGATGGTGATCAAGAACGCGAGGCACTTGGTGCTGATGTTTTAAGGTAAATTAATCAACTGAAAGTGGTGATATAAATATATAACTAAATTGGGTTTACTAATTTCACATTTTTGCGGAATTGTTTAGATGGTGGTGTGCAACTCAGGGTTCTGGTGATATTTCGCATATTCACTTAAGTAATTCGTTGCTTCAACAAAGTGAAGGTAGTGTGCAGAAGCTGAGAAACACACTCCGATTCCTCGTCAGTTTCTGTACGACTGAGTCTCTGAAAGAACTAGAAATTGATGATGTCTCATATGACGAGCTCATGTATATCGATCAATATATGTTATCATCATTGAAAACATTTCAAGAAGAGGTATACATAATATCTTATTTACAAAAATTCATTATTAATTATTACTAAATGTTTCACATGTGTGCTATTAATGTTTTTTGTTTAAAAATTGTAGACTATAAAAGACTATGAGAATTACAACTATGATCGTGTTATGAATAGAACCCTGCATTTTGTAACTACCGAAATTTCTCATTTTTACTTAACTTGGATAAAAGATAGGTATGAAATTTGAAATTGTCATTCATATTACATATTATACTTACTGATCCAAAATGTCTTTTAAACACATTTTTGTTGGTTTACAGATTATATTGTGATCATAAGGAGAGTCAAAGTAGAAAATCTTGTATTTTCGTGCTAAATGAAATTTATTTAACGCTAGCAAAAACATTAGCACCTGTTTTGCCTTATTTATGCGAAGAAGCTCATTCCCACTATAATAATGGTACGAACAAATAATATACTATTTATAATCTATCATTTATATCTTGTTATATTTGTTGTATGTATGCATAGTAGCGGTTTCTAATATAATGGCCTTTTTCAGTGAACCGCCGCCATCATTTTTATGACATAATATGATAGCTAGTGTCTACGTATTAATTGTTTTCTCTGTTTACAAAATATAGGGGAAGAATCTTTGTTTAAATCCACGTGGTGTGAAATCAATGAGGAATGGGAAAATACTACTGTGTCGACAATGATGGACGTGGCTTTAGATTTAAGAACTACTGTTAATCAAATTAAAGGAAGTCAAAACTCAAAGATTCTCTGGGCTCAGATTATTTGTAATGAAACTGCTTACCAAACTTTACAAGTAAGGTTTTTTAAGTTCTCTACTACAAGAAAATATTCAAGAAATTCTCAAGTCACCATACTTTCTGATTCTATATATATATTTGTTTATTGTACACTGAATTTTGAATTATTTTTTTTTAAAATAGATGCTCCATCCAACAAATTGCAGCGAAGTTGACAAAAGCACCTCAGAATTATGTGATATTCTACAATTATCCGGCATCGATTTACGATGCAGTGAGGAAAAAAACTTTACAATCGAATCTTCTGGTGTAGGACATAGTTTAGCTGGGTTTTCTGTGGCAATTGGTAAAACTGAAATGTTTCAATGTCATCGTTGTAGAAGATACTGTTGTATTGAAGGCAACTCTTTGTGTAGTCGTTGTCAAAGTGTACTCAATAGAACTCAACAACAACCCCCACAAAATATTGGTGAAAGCCCGAAACCTGAGATTCCAGATCCTGTAAAAGAAGAAATTTTACTTAGAAATACTTAATTCTAGTTTTGTGTAATTCACTAATTATGTATGCCATATCTTCATATAAAACTAAAAAGTAAGTTTTTTTTACTTCTGTTGTAAGTTATTGTAATGTTTTATAAAATAATTAATTTAGACGTTAACTGAATCAAATTAGTCATTTACCAATAAGACATAAGTATGTACGACAATGATAACAGTTGAGCTTTGACATGATTCAATGTTATCTTACGTTTAAATACGAAATGATTAGACTACCTGTAGTAATTAATAAAAACGAGACATCCAGTATATTGTGTTTACAACTACGGTGAGTATTGTTCAAATTTTTTTGAATTTTCTACAGTGATCATGATTAATGCCTTGCAAGCAGTTTAGTACTATTTTGACGTTTTAAGTATAAATTCATGATAGAAAGTAGTGACTTTTTTGTGTCTTTTCACTTTGTGAACAATTGAGTCGCAACAGCATAATTGTCAAAATCCAAATTTAAGTGATGTAGCCACCAGTCAATAATTACGAGAGGAGGCAACTACCTATCTACTTACAAACGTGTCAGAAAAGAGCTCTCTCCAGGTACATGTAAAAAAATGCATCAGTACTACAACTATAGTTAAGGCTAAATTATTTTACACAGTTACGTAGACAGACAACACTCGGAAACTAAAGCTGATGAGTCACACCTTGAAATGATATACTTTTATATATTTGGGTTATAAACGGCACAAGTACTATACTACTTATGTGATATATTTTAATTATGTTGACACATTAGTTGCCACATTTACCACCAAGGTGAAAGTTTTATTGACGTATGTCATCATTCTTTTTAATCTGAATCTTTTTGTTGTCTCAAGGCTTTCTTCATTCATTTCATTTTGTCGGATGTTGATAATTTTTTAAAAAAGAATTTCAATCTGTTGGAATCGGTTTTTAAAAACATTTAAAAAATGAAGGACAATTTTAAACTAAAATTTTAATTTTATCCATACTTTTTTATTACTAGGTATTTACTATAATATTTACATACTAGCTGTTGCCACAGAAGGGACTACAAAGTACATAGAATAACTGGGTTTGTAGAAAAACGGTACTGCTTAAAAACTCATAACAAACTGTTAGGATTGCTAGCGTATTGTCCTCTAAAATAAGTTGATGATCATAATTTTTTAACTAGAGAAGAGATTTATTCTTCTCGTTAGCATTAGGAAGAAAAACTGTTTTGAATTATTACATTTTTTTGTAGATTCAACGACAAGGGAAAAAAATTCATCTCCATGCTTCTTCCTAAGATAATGACTTGTCAAAATTAAGGCAAATGAAAGGAGAGTATACGCATTCCCTTAATTTTGTTGGAATCTTTGTTTATATATAAAATCAGCATACAATATAACAAAAATATTATTTTTTTCAGTACATACGAGTCTGTACTTTCCAATTGCCTCAACTACACGTGCTTGCACTGTACTATATGGTCGTGTGGTGTACTTAATATTGCGGTTGAAAAATAATGTTAGAGAAATATGAAAGGTACCAAGAGCATCTCACTGTCGTAGATGAAGTGGATAGCAAAGGCAAAATTTGAAATTTGAACTATTTAAAATCCATTAAGGAAAAAAAATTCTCCCCTGCGGAGGTTCGTCCTCATCCTCATTTAGCTTTATCTTCTTTGGTGCAGTATAATCATTTCCACCTCTCTCTCTCTCTCTCTCTCTCTCTTTAAAAATACCTTACTGTGTCTGCAGTATAGAAACTATTCATCTGTAGAGGTACAGCTAGAGAGTAAAAGGCAAGAGATGGGTTCCTAATAGTTGAACTATGTGAAAGCTTGGCCACTTGATTTCATACAAACGTACACAATGCAAATAATATGTGTGTACAAGAGATATAGGAAGAGAGCCAATAAAAATATGAATAATATTAAATATTTTATTATGAAGACTACTTATGTGAACAACATGAATACATGAATGCATTTGTGGAGAAACATCTTTTGTTTTTTTTTGATGTTACATTCGAGACTCACGAGAGCTAATGTCAACTTGTATAATTCACATCTTCATCATCATCCCTCTCTCTCTCTCTCTCTACCAGTTATGAGTGTGTGTACTTGTTGTTTAGCAGCGAAAGTGAATTTTAGGCAAAGAAAGGAACCCAAATATTTAAGTGGCATGTTGATGTATCTGTACATATAAAAGCTTCAAAAGTTAAGATATTATAATGAGCATACTTAGACCAACGTGTCATTCAAGAACCGTAAAAAAAAGTTTAAATGAACAGCTGGAGAAGACTGTATCCGGAATTTTTTGGGAGTAATGTTTTCTTAAAAATTTATACAATGTCGGCTTCCACTGTCAAAAATGTGAACAGCTCCAGTCACACTTCCTCCATGTTTTTTGTCTAGTTAGGTGCTATATGTATGTACTAAGGTGCTATGTAACCTTGTGGCTTTTTTATTTTTCAGTCTACATAAAATTCATGCATTTGTGAACGATTTAATTTTTACAAAAATTCAAGCGGCTTTAGTCTGGTTGAGCAAAGGAGAATGATTATTAAACAAAATTAAACAAAAATAATAATTATTGTATAATAAGACGAGAGATTCAAGTTTAAGCTGTAGAGTAAGTTTTTTTCCCTTTACTTTGTTTTTCATCTTTCATCATTTTGGGGAGGAGGGGAATGCACAGAAGCAATTGAACGTCATTTAAGAATAAGATTAAGTACAGATAGAAAAAAAATGGTAAAACTATCGTGCAAGTAAATTACACAGTATCCTCATTCATTGCGTGAGGCCATGAACAGGACAAGGAGAAATTATTTTGATGTATATCTATATAAATATGTGTGGATTGTAACATCAATAAAAAAAATTCATGAATACAGTTGCCACCACACTGTATTATTATTATTCTTGAAGAAAAATGCAACAAGGAAGAGCTTTCCGGTTTTTTCCCACTCCATTTTACTAACTTGATACAATCCACTGGGAATGCAGAGAGGCATCCCGGCAAATGTGTTTTGGCCTTGATAGTAAAATAACGTGCATCAAAGTGCATGTCTTATTGTATGAAAGAGAGATCTTGAATTACTTTATCAATTTTGATGCTACTAAAACAACAAGCTACAGTTAAATTAGGTACATAAATTAGTTGGAGCAAAATGTTGAACTGAGATTTTTCATGGAGAGAAAGGGGGTTCAAAAATAAAACAGTTTCATTTACTTCCAGTTTTACGATAATGAACGAGATGTACACTTTGATTTCTATATAAGAACCAAGTTTACTTTTGGTACCCACATACTATACATATATATATTATACTCGTGTTGCATTCAACTGCATGAATAGTTCAAAGGGTGTGAGGAGCGGCGGAGGGATTTTTTCTTCTTGTTTTTTTCTACCTGTTGAGTTGAAGCAGAGACAGAGACTACAAGTTGTGAGCTTGAAAACCTGAGAGGAAACTAAATGAAGAGGGTGTAGGTACCTACAGATACATATCCCCTCTACGTATCTTCTCCATTATATGAGTTTAAGCTTCAACTTATCAAGCGTATAGACCAGGCCAGTAGCCGGAGGGCTCAGGCAAATAGTGAGAGACCTGATGTTAGGGGCTCTCAAGGATATATAA
>JAQIVZ010002221.1:0-22773 GCA_034700945.1 Arrhopalites spinosus
GTCACATGTGCCCAGCAAAAATTATTTAATTTGCTTGAAATTTAATTAATTTGCTTGGAATTTAATTAATTTGCTTGAAATATAATTAATTTGCTTGGATTTTAATTAATTTTCTGGAAATATAATTAATTTGCTTTAGTTTCAATATTTTTGCTGCACTACAAATTTAATTGCTTTAAAATGCAAAAAAATTTGCTTCAATTTTAATTAATTTGCTTGTCCAAAAAATACCGCCCAATTAGATACTTTTAATCCAAACTTGTAATGTACTGCACACAAGTGTTTGTAAAAAGCACCACCATGGCCAGCAAAACAATTACATGATTGAGACTGTGTGTCCACTGTATACAAAAATTTCCTTTTAGACGATAATACTTTGTACAAATGTTCACCTTTTTTTCCACAATTAATCCTTTCAACTTTTTGATCAGTTTATTGTATAACAACAAATTTTTGCCAATTCTTTTACTAGCATACTCTAAAAATCTACGAGAATGATAAGATTCTAAGACATTGGCACAAAATCTACAAGTGCCACGGTATTATAAACTTTACAACGCTGAAGTACAGTATCTTTAAAATCGCGAATCGATGCTTCGACGAAATTATTTGTATTATGACCTCTAGTCAACAAATTTTTCCTGAAACACACTGCCCATTCAATTCGACGATCCCATAATTCTTGAACATGAGAAAGAAATAAACCATATTTTTTGACCAATGGATCGTTTTAAAAAGGTTTCATAAAGTTTTACACAGTGTGACTGTCCTCTTGCAAACAAAATATTGCGAAATCCTATCATCAATGTTTAACGACCTTCTTTGCCAATTGAATGGTTTGAGCTCCAGAGCCATCTCCACATGGCTTGACAAACATGAAAACTACACAATAACAGCTTCAAGGCAGGAAATTATGACTTCAAGACATTTCTTTCGGATGTCGAATCATCAGTCATGATAACCCCTGGTTGATTTTTGCCATGGAATCCAGCTCGCTCAAGCGCAACTTTCAGGGCTTCAAATGCCGATCGGTAATTGTCCTCAGTCCGCGCAGTGTGGAGAATACATCCTAAAGGCAAGCCGCCTACTTTTGATGAACCAAACAAAAATGAGACGCTTGTATTTGTTTGGTCACATGAACCACTTGAATCAATAAACACAATTTCCTCAGAAAACTGCTGTTCATGACATCGTTTTATAATTGGGGTCAAAATAACAACAATTAAGAAAGTCTTTGTCAAAAATATTGTGGCGCCATTTTTTTCCAATAATTCCGTTCTTTCACTCAAAATATCGCATACACTTTGCATGTCTCTTGTTCCTAAAGTTGATTCTCTAAATATAAATTAAAATGTACAATTAATCTAATTTAATTTATATCATGATGATGTATAAAAATTTTCATTTCTAATTGCGGATGAATGTTTTTCTACCTCCAAATGTGGTATAAATTTGACACCTGACGATCGGTTGGGTTTAATTGAGCATTTGATAAAAGCTCTGCTGCTTTTGCTGGATCATCTTCTGAGGTGAAGATTTCATTGGCGTGATACGACTTGGTGGATGCGGCTGTCATGCCGTCCTTAAAATATTGAAAAAACTTTGCTTTTGTGGACTCTGACACCCTCAAAAATCTGTAAGCTTCGGCGACCTCCGTGAAATGTGAATGTTGTAAGTTAATCTGTAACGAATTGTGAAATGATTGAATTAATAATAATTTGTAACATGCCTACAGGAATAAAAACTTGCAAATGTAAAATCCTCACTTTTATCACGGTCATGAGACCACGTTTGAGTCGCTGTTTTTTATTTTTTTTAAGAGTGTCGGTCGTTATATTTTTAATTTCAAAGTGGACACTAGCTTTAAAATTTTTATCCCTGGAATTGACATTAGATTTGTAGGCTATATTAGAAGTTTTCCGATAGCTACTATGTTGACACAAATAAATTTTTTTGTATTGTTTTCTTGTCAATATTTTAGTTTTTGTGACAATCCAATTTGTTTTTGTCTTTTCACTGAACATTGTCATCCACATTCTTATGTCATTTTTGAAATCAAGGGAACTTAGCACAGGGTCCTTTTTATTTACAACACAGTTTGGACGAGCAGTCTGTATAACTGCCTGAAATGAATTTTCGTTACATGAATATTCATGCACTTCGAAAGGCAATTCAAACTTTTTTACTAAAATTTCAAAATTCTCTCTATTAAACATTTTGACAAATAAAGATGACGGTGTGTACTTGTAGAAAAGTAAATATGAATGGGCTGAGAAGTAAAGGCGAAGGCTTCTACAAGGGGCCTCCTATTTTTAAAAAATAATTTTTTACAGGTTCACGTTAGACCAAAAGCTTTGTCTTATCTCCTATGTACAACCTATAGCGCATAGCTCTTTTTGCTTAAATAGCAGCGTCATGACTCACGTATGCGTGTAGGTAGTCAGCCAATGCCTTTTCGGCTGTCAATTTTGGGCACAGCAAAAAAATATATTCCACAGCAAATGTATAATTTGCACAGCAAATAATAACAAATCACAGCAAAAATATAAGATGTCACAGCAAATTCAGTGACCGCAAAAAAATCGGGAAGTCACAGCAAACAATTCACTAAGCACAGCACAAAAATAGAAATCACAGCAACTAAATAAAATATCACAGCGAATTTAGTCCAGCAAAATAATAAGAAATAGCAGCAAAATATAAACTAATTCCAGCAAAAAATGACAAATCACATCAGCAATATTTCCTGGACGGCGGACACTGATGCAGAATAACGTACAAATAATTATTCCTCATTTAATTCTGCACTAGAAACAATTTGTACTCATTTCAAGATGTTATCTCTGAGTGTGACCTGAGGAAGAATTCTTCTTCAAGGGTCGTCGTAAAAAGGAATAGGGAATCTAAAAATAACCGCCTCCGAGGGATAAAAATGGTCGTATGTACATGATGTACTTATAAGAGAGCCACGACCCAGGGATGAATGAGAGAAATCTTTAAAATCGGCTCTCAGCTGCAAGAAGGCCTATTTTCCCGGCAATATTTAACCGAGTTTTAGTTACTGACTGTTGCTGTAAAGCCAATTAACAGACATTGAGGAATGTTATGCTACATAATGTTTGCATCTGATTCAGTCTTCATGTTTTTCATCGAGTTTTGTTAATACTCGTTTTTTAATACTTGTCTTTTAGTTTTGAAATTTCACATTTAAAGACGAGGACGTGGATAAGGGCCATTTTGCATCTGAAGGCAACGTGTAGTACTGCTGCCATTGGTCTTGCAGCATGTATATACGACCATGTTTGTCCGACAGGGTCAACAGTTTTAGCCTACCCCAGCATTTTCTTCATACTAACCAAGATTAAAATTACAAAGCAATTATCTTTCACAATTCGAGTGTGGGTCTCATTTTCAAACTTTGTGGGTTTGACCTACTATTTTCAATTTTCTTTTTTCTGACCGAGTACATTGTGCATTGCATGGTGTCGTTGTATGAGACTATAGAGAGGCTGGTGGACGTGTTATACAATGCAGCATGAATAACTTGTTTTGATGATGCATTTATTTATATATGATGATATCATTTTATTACTCTGGGTGGTGTTAACAAAAATTAGGATAGTATATTTCTCAAAATCCAAAAATTCATAATGACCTTTTCGTCAGGTGGACAGGGGGGAGTGCAGGGCCTTGAGAACAAGTTGCTAATTATTTACTCTCGTCATGCCTAAATGACGGTAGGGATGTAGTGGGTGTAATGTTAATTTCTGTCGTTGTTTTTGGTTTTGAGCTCAATAAATCTTCCAAGATTTGGCTCACACCAATTCCAATTGTAGGAGCAATAAACTCTATGGTCGTCAAGTCTTCAAATTTATATTGTCTTCTCACTGATTTAACTTCAAGTTTGCCAAGTCGACGGTCGATGGCGACTTTTGTGAAGGCTAAAATGGCGCTGTAGGTATTGAGAGCAGGATCACATTCATCCAACTTTCTGACCTCATCCACCGTCTTGCCCAGTTGGGCCGAAATGATTTTCCAATTGGGACTCACCCACCCACTCTCTGGTCTCACATGACAATCTTCAACCTCATTTTTCTATAATTAAATTGTAATTTAAATACTAAATTGATAAAACTAGGACTAAGAATAAACTAAATAACTCTATTTATTCCTGTCTTGCCTTGTCCTCGTCTCCGCATCCACTGTGAGGTAAGTCTCTCGCAAAAATTAAAATCCAAATCTATATCCACAATTGACATTTTTTACTTCCCAGGCTAAACAAGAAAAAATAATTTATTTGTAATATAAATAAAGTCAGAGAACTTGGAATAAAATTGCTAAAATTAATTAAATAATGGCGCCTTTGTGCATACCCCATTATTTCTCCCATTTACTTGACTACAGCGTGGCTGCAGAATCTGCCTTCCCGCCGAACCTAGGTCGGTGGAGGACTGATATTTTAACATTACGTAAAGCGGTCATGATTTTTTTGGCCTCATTTACGTAATAGTTAAGGTTCGGTCAAGATTTTATTAGGCATGGCAGATTATGCAGCCAAGGACTACAGGAATGACTACTGCTTCTAAATTTGTGTCAAGATGAATTGTAAGGATTTGTCTCCTTCAAAAGGACTTGTGAGCCTTTTTGTGAAAAGAATAAAAATAAATGAAAGGCTCAAGGTGGAGTCGAGCTGGAGGGCATTGTCATTTTTAAAACCCATTCATAGTCCCTTTGTAAGAGGCCTTGTACTTTGTGGACTATTTATACATGTACGTACTTACATATTTAACATGTTTAAGCTTTTTATTTTTAAACGTATGTGTGCATGTGGCTAAACATTGTCAAAGAGGCTGGGGTTGAACATCTTTAAACAAAAAACAGTGAACTCTCTCTCTGTGGTGTGTACGTGTTGAACATTGTTAAAAATGTTTAAAAAGGATCCTTCCGTTGTGTGAAGGAGGTTGACACTGACTATCACTTTCATTGAAGGCCTTTTTTTGTTCATGTTTCACTAATAATAATTCTCAAATGCCTAATGCTTCTTTTAATTTTATTCATCACTTTTTAATTTTATTTTGATATTTGAAAATCATTTGTTTTCTATTATTGTGATTTTTTTGGAAAAATAAATAACGTGAAACACACCAGCAGATTAAATTAAACTAACAATGCAACTACTTTAGTGGTACATGACTCGAGACATACACGAATCGAGAGTTTATTTTGACCCGAACACTGTCATTTCCCAAATGGTGGGCCGTTGTCAAACGTCGGAACCCTCAAAATCGAAAAAAACGAGATTTTGCGATTTTCAAAAATTCGTAGCTCGTAACTGGTGAATACTAAAAATATTTGGCCTGCACCATATCAGAGCTCGTACTTTTAACTATTTTTTGCTGGAAACCTTTTTTCAAAATTTTACTATTTAGTTCCTCAGACACAGTCCCAAAGACAGGTCTCCTTCAAGGCCAATTATCATGCACTAAATAAGAAACATTTACAATTACTGGATTAATTCGTCTCTGTGCAAAAATAAATGTAAAAATCTTACAAGGGGTTCCCTTCATTCTAAACCAAGAAACATTCATGTTAGAAAAAGAGAATAAATTCCATCGTTTAGTTTGGCACACCAAATCAATTTTAATGCATTGGGGTCAATTCCTTCGCCCTTCATTTCGACAAAATCTTAAGTGGGCACATTTCCTTCGACAATTTAATTCTACTGGGGTATCTCCCCATCACTCTAATTTGGCTCCTAATGTTCATTAATTTTTTCATCAAGGAAGATGCATATATTCTTTTCTTTAATGGCTACCGACTCTTGGATCGTCGATTCACAAGTAAATTAAAATTAACCCCATAAATATTTCGTCCGAATAATTCTTACAACTTAATTATTATTACAATTTTTCAATCTATAGACAAATTCATGGAACATGGTCACGTGACAATTCCTCAGGAAGTACCGGATCTATTCAAAAATATTGCAATTGGCGGGGTGAACGTAATTGGGATCATCGTTGGGACGTACATTGGTGGAATTTGGGTCGTAATAAATGGGGACTTGAAACTTTTATATTATTCCTTAAGTTGCGGATTGTCGACGTATCCTATAAATTTTGAGAGGGGGCTTTCACGATAAAATTGTGTATTCATGTTACTGTTATTAGCTTTGATGTGATTTGTCATTTTTTGCTGCGATTTCTTATTATTTTGCTGGACTAAATTTGCTGTGATTTCAAGTTTTTGCTGTGCTTAGTGAATTATTTGCTGTGATTTCCCTTTTTTTGCGGTGACTGAATTTGCTGTGACATCTTATATTTTTGCTGTGATTTATTGAATTTTTTGCCGTGACAGATTTGCTGTGATTTCCTATATTTTTGCTGTGACCATATATTTTCCCCTGCCTTTTCTAAGGTCCACAAGTGTGGAGCATTGAAACACATGAATGGTTTCACTCTCTTGTGAAGGGAGTGCCGAATAGACCTGCACTATGGAAATAGGCCTCCCGTATGAATCCTTATGTGAACAATCAAATTAATTTTGTGTTGTGGTGGTTGTAGATTTAAATAAGAATTACCATCTTTTTAAAGAGATGACTATCATCCTTTTGGGTTTTTACAGCCTAAAATTGGACTTTTCCAAGCGTTAAAAAAGACTGTATCTAGCCACAATTAGACCCTTTTGATATAATTTTGAGTTTCCTTTTTTGTTTTATAAAAAACACAAGGGAAAATAAATATGTTTTTGAATAAATGAAGGGATTTAAATTTATTTCAGTTAGTTTACCCAAATACAATGTTTTTATTCTTGTTGTGTTCATGAAAGGGGACATTTAAAATTTGTTTTAAAATTGGGCCGCTGTGACCCTTTCACTTTTGAAGGTAATTAGTCAAAAAAATTTACAAAAATAAGATTCACAAAAATAATCTTTTAAATTCAGATAAAAACAGACCTTTGTTACTGAAATATACTTCTGTTTTGTTTATTTTAATTTATTACCTATTTACTTAATTTTATTTTGTAGCTCCAAGAACCATAAATACCCAATTAATTAATTAGAAATTAAACTATTTATTTTGGTGCTGCATAATTCATTTTGGTGCTGGAAAATCATTTTGGTGCTGGATAATCCAATTTCGTGCTGCATAATTCAATTTGGTGCTGCATAATCCAATTTGGTGCTGGATAATTCATTTTGGTGTCAGATTAATTATTTAGGTGCCTGACCATTTATTTAGAGGTGTCAAAAATATATTGCCTTTTGGTTGATCCTTATGAAAATATCCAGCTTGTGTTAAATGTTTAATGTAAATATTCGTGTATGTACCTCGTTTAATTGAAATCTTGAATTAAGGTGACACATGTGATTACGTCATATCTTTAATCTAGAACTAGAAATGATAATAATTTTGATTATTTTATCAATATCCTTGCTTAATTATTGTGATTAAAAATATTTTAGCTTGTTTTAAATTGTTCACAAAATGTTACATTTTATTTAAAAAAATTAAATAGGTACACTCAATTTTTTTTAAAAAAAATGGGAAATTGGACTACACATAATTATTTATCGTTTTTGTCACTGGTAAATAAACATTAAAACTAAATCTTAATTAATCATCTTTACTTAAGGTCCTTAAGTAGTTAACACAGGAGTTAAGGACCAGTTAAGTAAAATGAGTGTATGGATTTGTGAGTAAAAAATGAAGTTTTCGGTCAGAGATTGTGACTGTTCTACTGAACCGACTTTCACGTACTTATAGGGGCTCAAAATCAATCCTTGGATTGTTCCCGAGGACATGTTGTTGAGTTTGTGACCATTTGTGTCATTTTAAGGGTCCAAAAGTTAATTCAAACAAAGGTCTACCAGTATGACCGGATATTGCGTGGCAACATTACCGTATCAACAAATTTTTGATTTCAAAAAAACAATGGAGGAAAAATTTTCTCACAATTTCATACAAAAAGTGTCTTGGATACAATGCAAGAAAGTGGCAAAGAAGGGGGTCACGCGGTTGACCTTTTGGACCCTTAAACTGACACGTATGGTCATAAGCTCAACAACATGTCCTCGGGAACATTCCAAGGCAATCCAAGGATTGATTTGAGCACCAATACGTGAAAATCGGTTCAGTAGAACAGTCACAATCTCCGACCGAAAACTTCAATTTTTACTCATAAATCCATACACTTATTTTACTTAACTGGTCCTTAATCTGAATTTTTACTATATAAGGTCATCGGTCTCTTAGTGGCGATATCATCATCCCTTCTTTTATATAAATTGAGACCTTTTCATGACAAATGTGATGTAATTAACTCACCTGGTGACGTCTGTAAAATTCTCAAGATTTACATTGGAGTCTCATCTCTTTCAATTATTTGTGGAATTATCCAACTTGTCCTTATCTTCCTTTTATGTCGTGTAAGGAACATTATTTAAAATTTTTAATTAACTTTTTTAATCGTAATTTAAAAATTCTGACACTTTCAATTTTATAGGAAGAGAGTAAACAAAGGGATAAAATTTGGATGCTGGTCCACATTCCAATTTTTATTTTGGCTACACTCTCATTCTCTCTTGGAATCATTTATGATGGGTCAGAGGTCACCAAAAGTATACAAATATTTGAATTGAGGTCAAGGCTCTCTTTATTTTACGCGGCGACTGGATGTGACTCCATTTTCTCTTTTATTGTTATTTTCCTCTCCCGTTTTTATTTAAATCTCATTTAAAATAAAATGACAATATTAATTTTGTACTTACTAAATTCAGTGACATTTTATTTTGACCTTTCATAGACTATGAATGCATAGTTTAACTTGCTGGAACAGCATGAAATTAAATGACATTTAATTCAAAATGATTAAATAATATTTTTATGCAATACACAACTACAGCACAGATAGAATATTCCTCTAAAAAATATTGAGGGTCATAAAATGACCCCTGGACAAAACTAGAAGGGTATTGAGATACTTAAATTGTCCAGGATCATCCCTTGACGGACCTCTATACTCAATTGTCCAGAAAAGGCGGCGAAATGAAATTCAAAATTTACAAAGATTTTTTCTTCAAAGGTTTTCTCTCTCCACAGGAAATTAAAAGTTTAATTTCTTCTTTTTTCCCTGTATCATTTATTCTCATTCAAATCTAACTAGCATTTAAAACTCTAAATTAAGTCTTCAATCCACATTAAAAAAGACTATTAATTTTAAGGATGACAACCCAAAATTCAACTCCAACTCCAAGTGTTCCCTACAAGGCAAGAGAGAGCAATTTTTATATATTTTTTTCACAAGAAAAAGTAAAGAAAAAGTATTTAAATTGTAATTGTAATTAAATACAGGTACTCTTGAAGACACTCAATGACATTTCAAATTATATTAATGAGGCTGAAATTACCCAACAATCGGACCAATCCTCCATTTCAACAACTATTATGATACAAAAAGTATGTTGACAAGTTTGTAAATGGGAAATTTTAACTTTTCCTTTTTTTAAAAAAAAACATGGTATTGTCATCATAATTAAAAAGTATAATTAAATACAATTTTTTTAATTTACAAGATACGTGAAATATTGAAAGAGGGTGGGATTGAGTCGATGACCAACAGTAAAAGTAAAGAAGATGGAAAAGAAGAAAATGGAAATGACAAAAAATTGGAACCAGGGTCAACTACCTTGACCTCCAACAATAAAGAGACTGATTTGAACTCTGAAGAAGAGAATAAACAAGAAAATAATTTGGTACGTTTATTTAAATACATTTTTAAATTAAAATTTGCATTTTATTTTTAAATAATCATCACAGATATTACTACCCTTGTAGTTGTCATATTTAAATTGTAATCATATTCTATTTAATTTTTAAATAGCCACAAGAAAATGTGACCCAAGACTCACCCAAATTGAAACAAATAAAAGAATCTCCCAAAAAACTTTTCAATCCTCTTCGTCGTCGTAAAATCTCCAATTCTGTTGAGGCGGAAATCAAACAGGAAGTTGATGATAAAATTGACGATGAAGTTGACTTTACCGAAGAAAATGAATTGGAAATTGAGAATCCAGACGAATGGGAGCCTCCAAATAAAAAAATGGCTAGTTCAAGTCCCATCAATAGTTCAAGAACTCGACGATTACAAGTAAAAAAAATTATTTTAAATTGTAATATCCATTTTTTAAACATGTTCATAATTAAAAAATGATGATGATTTTTAGAACTCAAGCCGACCCAAGTCAGCCTACACGTATTTTTTTGAACTTTGTAAGGATGCAGTCAAAAAACAACATCCTGGGGTCAAAGTATACATTGACCTGACTGCCCTGTCTCGTCAATGTGCTGAGCGTTGGAAGGTAAATAAAAAAAATTAAAAACATTTAAATTCCATTAAATAATACTTAAATACTAATTAAAATAAATTTTAATTAGAGTATGACAGAGAGAGAAAAAAGAAGTTTCCGTCACTTGGCCAAGAGAGACAAGGAGCGTTACGAGGAAGAGATGAGGGGACTTGAGGCCAAAAAGTATAAACCCAGGGTCCCCCGGGTCAACGGTGTGAGCAAACAAACTCCAGTGGCTACAGCTAAAAGAAATGGGTACAAAAACTTTTACCTTTTTTAAATATAAATATGAATTTAATTCACATTTAAACCAACATCATTTAAAAATTAAGTATCAGGTCAGCAAGATCTTCTACTCAGGACTCGGCAACCCGAAATAAATGTACCGTGTACACTCATGAAGAGCTTCAAATGATTTTGGATTATGTTTGTAACAACAACAAACACGGGGAGACTGGCCCCCTCAAAATGTGGATAGAGGCCAAAAAGGATGGGGTACTTAAAAATTAAACTAAAATTAAATTGTTAATTAATTTTATTAATACACTGTAAACTGTAATTTACAAGAAAATTTAAAATTCAATTTTTTTACTATTCTTTTTTCCAGCATTTTCCTGGACGAACAGCCGTGGCAGTACAACAACAATTTCGCAAGACAATATTCCCAAATTTGTCAAAGTACGTTTGTACAAAACAAAATAGACAATTACTTCGTCAAGCCAAAATGGCTCGTGGACGTTCCTTTGGAATGCCAATTGTTTTAGGGGATGGGGATCAAAATGAGGAACCTTTTGAAAAAGAGGAAACCCTCAAAGATGATTAAAAAAAATTTTTTTTGTTGTTGTTGTTGTCACAAAAAAAACATTTTTTTGTTTTTATCAACTCTAAAATAGAGTTGATATAAATTCCTTGTTTCACTTTAATTCTAATTGTGTGTACTGTGTAATTTAACTACACTTTAAAAATGGATTACTATTCTTTTTTTGTCATGGTTCTAAATGGAATCATGTAGAACAGTTATATATTTTCTAATAAACAAGATTTAATTTTGTCTGTGCAAATTATTTTTCAATATTTTTATTTCATCATAAGTATCTCCCTTGTACAACCTTCAATTTAATTGCTGTTTAATTATTAATTAACTCAATTAAAAATGATTTCCCACATGTCCAAAACTGGTTTTTCATTGCCCCATCATGTGTGTAAAGTGGACCGCCCAATTTAAAATCCAGGCTTCGATCTAGGAGCAAAGCTCAAAAAATGAAGCTCCTCATCCTAATCTACCTGACCCCTCTAATAAGTCAAAGTTCATCAGTAATTTGCATCGACAGTAAACTAACTGGTCTACGCGCGGTAACTAAAAAAGGCGGAATAATTCAAATATAATAAAAAAAAAATAACCAAAATATTATTTAAACCACAGACTGGCAAAACTGAGGTCGTCACATGTCATCCAATGTTTGATGGTTGTTACTCAAGTTTTGACGGTAAGAACAAAGGTTGCAAGCACAATTCCCTCCTTCCCGTCCAACCGGGCCCCTTATGTGCCGAATGGAATACCCAACCTGTCTGTACATGTTTTGGTGATCAATGCAACGAAAATTTAAAATGTGAATGTACCAACTGCGTCACATGTGCCTGTCATGGCGACCTTGAATTGGGATGCCTTGATGGAGTTTGTAAAAATATTGAACATAAATTATGTCGAACTTACCAAAGTGGCGCCAAAGGCTGTTCCATCTACGGTGAACCAAGTGACTCCCCGTGTCAACATCACGTTCAAAAAGGTCCGTACTGTTCCTGTACTGGTGACATGTGCAACACCAATTTAAGTTGCGCTCAATTGGGATGCAAAACAACGAAACATACCACAACTGTTAAATCAAGTGGAGGGAAATTTGAATTTTTTCAATTTAATTGTATTTTTTATTTATTGTTAAAGTTGATACTCGAATAAAATAATTTAATGTTAAAAACAATTTAATTTTTTTAATTAACGACGAAAAGTCCCAAGATAGGCTTTACAGTTGGGACAGTGGTGCTCAACGTTCATGCACTCGTCCATACAACAAGGAATTAAACAACAACCACAAACACAACCAAACAACGCGATTACCGCCCCCACCACGATGGCCATGACACTCGGATTCTTTTGGGTGCTTGTTTGAACCTGTGCATGGCAATGGGGACAGCTCACCGTGGTTGATTCTGGCCCCACGGCCAAGACTGGTTGGCCAACATAAACAACTGTTGGTTGTTGACCTTGCACTGGACTGGGTGCGTAAGGTGGTGGTGTTGTCTGACCTTCCATTTTTTCCCCGCTCCTAAATAATTCAACGAAAATGTCAAACAATCTTTGTAATTATTTTGTGGCGCCAAGTATAATTTTTTTTGAATATTTTACATTTAAAATTATCCAACTGGAAAATTATCCAAAAAAAAAATTCTTTTAAAAAAGTTTCTTTGTTCTCTGGTCTGCGTCTTGCTTCCAATAAAGGCTAAGGATAAAATTTTTGATTGATTTAAGTTGGATTTGGATTCTGGTTAGAAATTAATTTTATACAATGACAGAAATGGAAAAACCATGCAAGAATTAAACTTTCTCTGTGGTCTCTCCGAATTCATGAGGATAAAATTGAGTAAAATGACAAGAGAGAGGAAAATTAATTAAGAGGAAAAGAGTTTACGATTTTGCATGACTAAAATTAAGTCGGGCGTGGTCTCACTTTAGCCATTAGCACGAAATTTTGTAATTACACAAATATCATATCTGTATGACGTCACAAATGAAAAAGAAAAATCCTGCGGTTTTGTTTATTCAATTTGTCATGTCTATACATATTACAAGTGAGCATTATATTTTAAGACGACATGCATAATTTTAATGATTAATTACTAAAAATTAGTCTAACATTTTTAGAATTAAATGAGAAATAAAGTTCAAGGTTTTGACTGCACAATCTATTAACATATTTTTTCCCCTATATTTTTGAAATTAAGTCAGTTCTTAATGAATCAGCCATCTGAGAACACAATTGAGGGGTTTGGAGGAAAAAGGGTCTCTGTGTTGACATAAAAATTAAAGTTAATTGGAAAGCTCAATTAAATTTTGTTGATTTTGAAATCAAACACCCTCTATGCGACATGGCGGCTCTATATAGAGCCGCTCAATTAGGACAGCTAATGAATTCTGCGTTAAATTCTCACTGACTTTTGGTTGACTTCCGGTTTGGAAGATAATTTTGACGATAAAAGTATGATGCACAAAAGAAATGGGTTTTAATTAACCGCGTGTGGTTTTACTGGTTTTCCGCCAGAGAAATCAATTCTCTGAAAAAAGGGCCATTTTTGTGTCATTAAAATGTCATTTAATTAATTTTTTGACATGCAAACTCTAATTTAATAGTCTCATCAATGGCAATGTTATATCCACGTGATTTTTTTTAATTTCCCACAAATTAATTAAATAAAATGAACAAAATTGTTAAATGTACCGCTTGGGGCTTTTAAATTAGTCTCAACAATTTTATTTAATTTAACCGTGACCCTGGACCCTTTAACAATTCAGACCGAGGGAGTCAGAGCGCATGCGTTAATTTTTTAGGTAAGTGGTAAACATACTTAGTAATAAAATTTAATACTGTTCAAATAAATTCATTTCACGAAAACTCGTTAATTAAAAATTAGACGAGGTCAAAGGTCAACGACCTAATAAATCCTTGACGGGTGAATCATCACAAAATCCGTGGCCTAATTGATCGACTTGACAAAATTCACTGAAGGCTTTCATCCACTTCTTCCTATTGCAATTATAACAGTTCAACGCTCCCGCAAATGTTAGCACTGGTTTCATTAAATTAAAGATGGCCGTCATGATCACTGGCACTTTAATAAAAATTAAATTGGAAATTAATTTTTAATTTAAAATTTAATTATTTAATTTTGACTTTACCATCCACAAAAGTGATGTCGATTGCCAATCCCAAGAAATTTCCCCCAAGGATGCTCATGAGGTCAATGAATTCTGCGATAACTGAAAAAATTACAAGGCCATTTTAAATTAATTCATTGGCACAATTAATTATTGTCTTTTTCCCGAGAAATTTGAAAATTGAAATTACATGTAGGATGAGCGATGTAAGTGTAGCGGACTTGTTTGGCGCTGATAATGAAATGGAGTAATTCAGGGGCGTACATGACCTCGACCCCTTTGTCCTCAAGGGCCCTCTCGTTGGCTTCAAGCCACAAACTTTCACCTCGAAGGGTATGCTGGATGGAATACCGTTGAAATATTTCTTTCTTGTCATTTTCTAGGACCCAACGCAAGTCCCACTGCTTCCCAAATATTGTCAATACTACAAACAATATTTTTAATTATTTTTTTAATTGACATTGACAATTAGAAGGTGGGTCATTTTAATTAAAGGGCTCACCTGGAATGCCACTGTCGGTGTAAGTGTCGGTGTGAAGGGGAATTAGACGCTGAAATTCTTCGGTTTCTTCGTCTAAAGTCTCACTTATTTGATTCTCTGCCCGCCATTCAAATGACTAAAGGCAAAAAATAATTTATTATTTTAATTGACAATTAAATATTAATTATGAATAAAGTCAGAAATATTTAAATCTCCCGCTCACCTTTCGGATGCTACTTTCAGCATTATTTACATTCATCCCCGCCCCTGAAACAAAATTAAGTGATTCATTTATTTTAGCTACAAGTAAAATTGGTCTTTTTAAATACAATTAAAATATTAAGATGATTAAACTTTAATTTTAATGATTAATTTATTCAATAAAATTGATCACATTTTTAATTAAAATAATTTACCTCTGAGCCATGTAAAAAGAAATAAATTGCTGTTCAATTTCCATTCATCCAAATGGCGTATGTCTTCAACTCTTCTTTTAAACTGTAATTAAAATTCACTAATTGTTATTTAAATACTTTTTAAAATTTCTAAAAGTCTCACAATCAAAATATTAATTTGTTATTAAAAATAATTTGAATTTATTTAATTTACAAATTAATTTAAATTGAAACTCACATCCTCCAAAGCCAATTGATCTTTTTGTTTCATTTTATTGAGAACTTGTTCCATTTTTTAAAATTTATTATAACAGTAAAGTAGTTGAAAATAATTAAAAAAATTAATTCTCAAGTCTATTAAATATTTTCAAAATTGAAAAATATCCCAAAAAACTTGATACCTCTTAGACTCCCGTCAAAATAATTTGTTTGAATTTAAAAAACTCCAAAAAAAAGTTCAAAAATTCTGATTGAAAACTTCAGGCAAACTTGAATTAGTTGCAAAAATTGTAAAATGGACAAAACTGGCAACAAAATTAGAGACTATAAAAAAAATAATTTTTTTAAAATCTCGTGCCTTCACTCTCCAAACTGAAACTGAATAAAATTTAGTGACTACAATTTCATCTTATATATTTCGACATCCAAATGAAGACTATGATAAAAAACATGAATGACTCCATATACCAGTTCCATACCATTTCCTTCCCCATTTTTTTCAAAAAATTCACACCATGAAGGAAGTCTACGTCTTACACATACGTCACTCCTAATTTTCACCCTCGTGGAAAATCAGTAACCTCGAGTTTAACTTTTAAACTCCACAATTTCTGGTACTTGACGACTATGACTGACGTCATATTTGCAAATTAATTATATGCAAAAATGTTGAATAATTATCCACCATTATTTTTAAATCTTTCTTTCCTATCAAATTGCCTTTGGTGCATCTTCATCCCATCCCCACAATTTTCCCCATTTTTTTCTTAAAAAAAGAGACAATGAGCCGGAATTTGGAACACGGGTCAGAAGTGGTGGGAAAAATAAAATATCCTGGAAGACCAAAGTTAGCAAGGTCTTCCCATTTAATTATTGTTCTATACTCCAACTCTACCATCATATTTAATTATTTGAGAATTATTCACAACTTTTTCACACGCAAAACCAACAACTTTTTAGCCATGTTCCACAAATTCTCAAAATTTGTTAATTGCGCCAATGCAAACCAGTTACAAAAAAAGTTAACCACGTACGTCAATAAAATTTGTATCAATTTTTTTATTCATTTAAAATTATATATCATCATTACCTTTTATTTTTATTGCCAATAAATTTGCACACATGTCAGAAAAAACAATTTTGACGTTGGACGTGTTTCCCATCCCATAATTAATTTTAATTTATGGGGTCACAGGTCACAGGAAAATACAATACTTGTCTAATTAATTGTCCAGAGTTCGAAATGAAGATGGTGAAATTTTTGCACTTGTTTTATTTACAAAATCGTTGAAATTATAATTGTACACTTGGAAATTTTTGCGATTGGGAGATTTTATAGAGGTCATTTTTTGCCTGGTTACATTTTTAAGGGAATTGATAACAAGATCCAATAACAATGGGCCAAATAGTGGCACCCCTGTCCCACCTGCCACTGTCAGACCTGTTGTGAGAGCCCAAATGGACCCCAAGTAAATTTTTTTGAGAATCCACGGCGTCTTTCCATTGGCCATTGTTGAGCTCATGTGAGACGGTCTATAGTGTACAAATAAACCATTTTTAATTACAATTAACTTAAATTTCACTCCCAATTTAGTTTTGCTTACAGCGTCAATTTGACATGGCTCTCATAACCAAGTAGAAAATTGACAAGGTCGTAGAAGGTTAAGAGAAAATAGGCAGAAATGGTTCCAAGGCCACCACAAAGGGACAGGAAGAGCCCAAGAAAAGTGATATAAGTCAACATGACTGCCAGTCCTATTCTAAGGGCGTCTTGTTGAAAAATGTGCAATTCTTGTGACCTCATAATTTCCATGGCGGGTAACTTTAATTTTCTCAATTAAATTGAGTCAATTTAATTGGGTTCCTTGAATGCTTTAATTTAAAGCAAGTTGAGGATGGAAATGAGACTCAAGGGAATTTTTTGATTCTTTGGAAAAGTCCCGTTGGGTCAACGGGACTTGAATTGTGTGGGTGCAACAAAGGGACTCGGTAGAGTACCCTTACTAAAAATAGTTGCCACTTTTATTTGAAATAAGGCATCCCAATTTTTTCTTTGAGTTTCTTTTGATGAAAAAGTGGACATTTTAATTTATTTTTAAAAAAATAATATTATTTTTATTCAAAAATCGAAAAAATAAAAAAGAAACGTTTTTAAAAAATGGTGAGTTGACCTTTAAGGTCATTTTGAATGTAACAAGTCTTCAACTGGAGAATCATCACAAAATCCATGAGCTAATTGTTCTACTGGACAAAATTGACTGAGAGCTTCCATCCATATTTTTCTGTTGCAATTATAAACGGAAATCCGGCCAGCAAAACTGACTAGTCGTTTTATGAGTTGTAAAATTGTCACGAAAATGGTGGGTACTAAATTTAAATTCAAAAGTTAATTTAAATTTAATTTACATTTAAATTAGTTATTACCATCCACGAAAATTATGTCGAGAGCTATGCCGGGGAAATTGCTCCCAAGGATTTGCGTCAACACCATCAATTCTCCTAAAACTGCCAACACACAACCACAGTCCATTTCAGCCAATTCCAATCAACATTTTGAAATTTATGATGGCGGTAAATTTTAAACTATAGAATAGTTACATCTTTGACTGGCAAGATGGAAGTAGTGAACGTCCCTGGCACTGATTATAAAACGGACCATTTCAGGGGCGTACATGACCTCGACTCCTTTTTCTTGAAGGGCCCGCTCATTTGCTTCCAGCCAAAAGTTTTCGCCCCGAAGGCACAGAATGCAGGCATACCGACGACAGGTGTCGCCCTTCCCGTTTTCTGCCGCCCATCGCAAGTCCCAATGTCTCCCGAAAATTGTGTGGACTAGCGGGAGTTTTAAACACTTTAATTATTTTTATAGGAGCAAAACTTTCTAGCAAGAAATTCTATAATTTTATGGGCGGGAAATTTAAATTGGCAGGGACCTCACCTGGAATGCCAATTTGGGTGGAGGCGTCTAAATAAATGGGAAATTTATTGAGTAACTCGTCAGTCCCACGATCAAATTTTTCAGTCAATTCATTTTCTTCCCGCCATTTAAATGCCTTTCAGTGAAAATTAATTTTAAGACTGTTAAAGTAATTAATTTCAAATTTTAAATGTGGCGCTCACCTTTCGAATAGAAGTTTCAGCATTGTCTACATTCATCCCCTTGCCTATAATAAAATTAAATAATTTTGCCCATACAGTAAACCTTCAATTTTGAATGAAAGTTCAAAATGTCTCAAAAAGTCAAACAAAATATTGAAAAAATAATTGCTGCGCGGTAAATTTAAAATTAAATGAAACTAACCTCGAAGCCAAGTAAAAAGATATAAATTACTGCTCAATTTTCTTTCATCCAAATGGCGAATATCTTGAATTCTTTCTTTAAACTGAATAAAATAAATTGACAAAATTGAAGGGCAATTGAAAGGCATTTTTTGAAAAACTCAAAAAAAAACTTACGTTTTCCAAGAGAATTTTGTCCTTTGGTTTAAGTTGACTGAGAATGTCCATTTTTTAAATGATGATCCTTTTGTTGTTCCTACGGAAGAATTATAAATGAAAATAAAATAAAGTCTTAATTAAAAAACCAAACTCCTTTTGTCCTATGAAGTGATTTAATTGAGACGACAACTTTTATCATTTTCAAGGCCACGTGGTTTTTATTCCCACGCAACAAACAAACACACAAAATTTGAGTCATTATTGGGGGAGGACGGAGACAGGTTTGTGCATAATTGTACAAAAAATTGCTCTAATTAAAAATTGCATACTCTTTCCTTCATCTCCACCTTTCCAGCCCAATGTGCCAATTGCCAAGTTATGAATTTTGCAAAAAAATATATATGATGGAATGACATGCATCAATGCTTCCAATAATTTGCATGAAATTGGCATAATGCAAAAACCGTGAGCGCAATTTCATTTGTGTATTACTGTTTGTGGTTAACTAAAAGTTTGATTGTGCATATCATGGACTAGAGAAAAACTCAGAACTAGAATTAATTTTTGAGAGAATTCGCAACAATAAAAAAATGTTATGATTCCCGCCACAAGCACGTAAAATTTTGGCAAATATAATCAAGAATTTAATACAATTTAATTCAATCATATGATCTATTTCCTCGCTTCTCACTTTCAATAAAAATTAAAAAATAAAATTAACATTAAATGTGTATAAAATAAAAAGACTTTGCAAAAATATTTAAATATTTTTGCAATTTTTCTGCACTTTCCCGCTATTCTGTAAGATAATTTAGTCATTTTATAAAACCTTTTTCTCCCAATTTAATTCAAATGTATATTTTTTATGGAGAAGTTTCTGAAAACCGGAAATGACAAAAATAAATTGTGAGCCTTCCCATTGTCACACTTTGCATTTAAATGAATTTAATGAGATAAAAGATATTAACATAAAATAATAATGACGACCTTCATTTAAATGTAATGCAATTTAAATGCATTGTGCATTTTAAACTGACCTCTACTTTTAAATGAGCTTTATGAGCTTTTATGATTTTTTTTTAGATTTTTTAAATGAATTAATTATTTTTCCAACTCGCCATTAATACACTTTTGACACTTTTAAAAGTGACAGAAGTTAAATGACTTCATTTTTTAATTAAAACGGTTTATTCATGAATAATTTGAAAGGATTTAATTGGGATTACGTGTCAAAATGTAGATGACCTCATGGTGGACAAAAATAGTTACAGTTATATGGGTCACAAATAAACAAACGAATAGATGACACACATTCCACTTATTTCTTGTCCAGTAGTCGTAGTCAAAGGGCAAGTCTTCAAATCAAAAAAGAAAAGACGCCATGCAAGTCCACTTTTGGTTCTCCAACATTTTTTATTGGATCGCCGTCGTCAATTTGGTCAATTTTGGGAGTCATGGACAAACTGAGACGCCAAGTGACGTGGCGACCATGAGTGCTACTTTGAGCCCCATACAATTGACAACTTTGGCCAATATTGCATCCACTTTACCTGTGACCTCTGCACCTGACAATCCGGCACCTCCAGTGACAGTGACCTCTCCGCCAGAGACTGTAACCTCTCCTCCTGTAGCGGCCACACCGCCTCCAGAACCAATAGCCGCGACCTCTCCTTCTGAACAAGTGGTTGTGACCTCTCCTCCAGAACCGGTAGCCGTGACCTCTCCCCCAGAGACAGGGGCAGCAACACCGCCTCCAGAACCAGTGGCCGTGACCTCTCCCCCTGAACCAGTGCCGGTGACCTCTCCTCCAGAACCAGTGGTTGTGACCTCTCCTCCAGAAACAGTGGCCGTGACGTCGCCACCAGAACCAGTTGCTGTAACGTCTCCACCGGAGACTAAAATAATGACCCCACCACCAGAACCTCAATCCAACAATGAGGTGACACCTGCACCAGAAACAAATGTTTTTGGTGCAGGTGCCCCACCACCAATGGCGCCGTCACCCCCCGGAACAAATAAACCGAAATCGGATAATCCACATTGGAAGAATAGTATTTATTACTACTATCCAAATGCCTGTACTCACTTTTACTGGATCCGAGGTCATTGCTGCTACCCTCCTCCATGGGGAGGACATCACTGGCCCCAAAATTCTCCATATTTTTATTGTTCTAATCTCTACTATTAATCCTAATAAATCATTATTTATTTAACAGAAAAACAAGCCATAACGTTTAATTATTTTTTGCACATTCCCATTTAATAATTCATGTAGGTCACAAAAGGACTTAAAATAATTTCTGCATTTTCCGTGTCCATGCAGGATTGACATTGGCCCAGTCATAAAATACAAAAATATTGTACTTTTCAACCGCAAGTTATTATTGCAACCATCGCAATAGGATGACGACAAGATTGACAGCCTAATTGCAAAAAACCTTGCAAAAAATTATTTTGGTCTTGGGCACTCCTTCCAGTGAATATTTCAATTTAAGTTTTATTTCTTTGGGACATTTTTTGCAAGGTTAAAATAAAAATGCAGCGAAATTTCATAAAATAAAAAAAAACTCCAGGAAATTCCAAGGCAAGAACACCCGCCGGAAGTGCGTCACAAAGGCCAGGACACCTGGAATATTTTGCTATTTGTAAAACTTTGGCAAAAAAATATCATTCTCTTCACAATTCATCTGCCCAGTTTAGAGTGAAGTCAACCAATATTTTCTAATCTTAAAAAGTTAATTGAAATTAAACTAAATCAAAATGGAGACATTTAACTTTATTCGAAAATGTCTCATCATTTTACTCTTCATTCAGGTAAATTCCAAAATTGAGAAATTATTTTAAGATTTAATATTTGTAAAATTAAGTTTCTTGTAAAAATTAAATGTATTAGTAAAAATTATTTAATTGTAATTAACTTTAGTTGGAAACCTCCAGCTGGGCTGGAAAAGCCCAAATGTCAGCCTCCGAAAATGAGAAGACAATCCTTGAAAAATTGAAAGCAACAAGTCCAGATTTATTACTCAAAGGTCAACGGCGGGCCTCCATGAAATTACAGGCCAATTTTGGCAAGGTGATTCCAATTCTAATTTAACTAAATTAGAATTGACATTTAAATGCCAATTAAATAAATTTCCCTCATCTAAATTACAGGCTCTGTCCGCCATGTCAGGCAAAAGAGCAGCCCAAGCGCCACTGGTCATTCCAATGGAAATAAAAGACTACATCAGATTAATTATGGCCGCTATTAAAAGTGGGCAATTCAACGACGCCATGTTTCAAAGTCTTCCCACCATCTTGATGAATGGGCGGGTACTTCTACAAAGCCCCCTTTCATTTTTTTAGTTTTTAAATAAATTAATTAAATTGTGTAGGGAAATCAAGCAGAACAAATTCAAATAATAATCAAGGACGTCATGCCCCGAGCACCAGAACCAATGGCAGGGCCACTTCAAGGGCTTTTTGACTTTGTCAAGGCTAATCAGGCGGGAGTGAACAAATTAGTTGGCAAACTCTTGGCTGGTACTCCCAGCCTTCTCAATGTAATCCACCAATTATTTATTATTAAAAACAACCGCCAAAATTCAAATTTTTTTTTTGCTCTGTCGTAGGGAGTTGTGGGTAGCCTGGCTAGTTCTGTGGGTGCAACCAATGCTGCCATTGGTGGGTCGACTGAATCATTGAACGTGATGGTACGTAAATAATCGGGATTCAGAATGATTGAAATTAAAGATGGTTACATAAATTGACAAATTAAATTTCAGGTTGGAGGACTCCTGGCTAGTTTACCAGTAAATGGACTTTTACCAGGCTAAAGTGAAATTTTGTGGGATTTAGTCAAGAGCGCAGTCTAGCCAATGGCTCCGTTTCAATAGTAAAATTTAGGGTGTGAATTTTTACCACCCATAAAATTCATAATGTCACCCTTAACAATTAATATTTTACACCCTTAATGATTTCA
>JAQIVZ010002222.1:0-22771 GCA_034700945.1 Arrhopalites spinosus
TTCCTCCTAAAGCAACGACAGGAAAAGAAGCAATGCCCTTCAAGACTTCAATTGGTGTGACATTTTCTGATCCCATTGTTGCATACTCTTCAAACATGTGGTAGAGGACCTTCACAAAATAAAAAAAACATTTATTTAGTATCCCATCATTTAATTTTAACTTTAAACACTCTCTCAAAAAAAATTATTATAATATTTATTTCATCTTATTATTTACTTGTCATCATCATTTACATTCACTATCACATATTTGTCAAACCTGTCTCAAAACTTTCTATCTCCATTATATAATGTACCAATCATTAAAATTTAAATAAGCTTCACAATATATACCCAAAAAAATACTACAGCCTATTTTGAATAATATAACGGAATAGTGCCTTTATTTTTTTAAAAAAAAACTCTTCAAAAAATGAGTCCTCATACGTAGACACTAGACATTGATTAAAATTTCATTGAGCCTCACTAAACACGTGTTTCTATAGATACATCAACGTCATTGAGAAGGTCCATGCACGAAAATTTAACTCATTCCTCTCTCTGGGCAATTATTATAATAAAGTGAAATTAAGTTCAAGAAATATGCAGAATATTTCCTTCCACATGCTTGTATCAGTTATCAATTTTCCACTCAAAAAAACTTTCAACTAAATAATGACATAATTGCTCTTTCTCTCTCTCTCCAAGTATAACCTGTCAAATAATGATTATAACACATTGTAATACTTAAAAAAAGTGTGATAATATTCCCCTTGTACTCAACCACCAGACACAATTGTGTCAATACTCCTCTACATGTGAATAATCCCAGACTATTAAAATCTTCCTACAAGGTTACTCAAATTTTTGACCACAAGCGACAATTTTTCATAAAATTATTAATTTCATACATTTTTCTATTGTAGCACTACAATGTACTGTACAATCATCTCATTTTACATTTTAAATAATTAATATTTATTGTCTCTGGATTATTATTCATATGTGACATTAATGTTAGACACAACTGTGTCTAAAAAAACAATGATTGGTGTCTAAAAAAATGAGATAATTTGACTCACAACAGTGACGGCGTCATTGAGCAAAGACTCTCCAAAGACAACAATGTAGAGGACTTCATTGACATGAATCTCTTCGAAAACTGCAAGTACAGCCACTGGATCGACAGCTGATATTAAGGCACTATTTTTTCAAAAAAAAAACAAAGTTAATTAACTTTCATGGGAGTTCCTATGGACCAATGAATTTAACTAAAATTGTAAATTAAATTCCTTTTATTTAATTCAAACTTCAGTAGTATGCACCCTCTCTTAATTAATTTACCTGAACAAAAGTGAATGCAAAAGAGGCAACTCGATCCCAAATACACCCCATTCAGCTAACCCCCACAGACTGAGACCTGTATCATAATTAATTAATAATAATTTTAAAATTTTATTCTTCATTCTTCTTTTCAGAATGTCATTTCATGCAGAGCATAAAATTGTTAAACATTGTTTAATAAACAATAAAATTGACTCACCAATAGCAAATGTATTCCATAGGGTTCCAACAACAGCAAAAAGAAGGATAGTTCCCAAATTATTAAAAAATAGTCGATTGGGCATAAAATAACCCGCATCTAAAATTATGGGAGGAAGCATGTACTGGAAAAATGTTGTGGGGGTCAATGGTGAAACATGAACGCTGTTTGTGTAGAATAATAAAAATCCGATGACCACTCCAACCACAATCAAAAGACATGATTCAGGAAAAATGTGACTTAATTTTGGTGCCATGTGGAAGCCTGTAACAAGAAAAGAAAAACCAAAATCATCAAAGAGTTCAAAATCAATATCACGATGTACATTAATAAATGTGGTTTCAGCATTTATATATCATCATTAAAATCAAATTTTACATCATTTTCTTTCTCTAAATTGACAGAATTTATAAGGATTTTTTCGGTAATCCCTTTTCAATATGCAAATGACTCGGAACAAAAACAATCAATTATTCTTGAAATGTATATAAGGTAAACACATTGATTTCCAAAGAGCATTAACATTGAAAAATATTTGAAACACGTGGACAAATTATTTCAACAAGATTGGCTACTCAACAGTATACTGATATTGATATATATATTATACAATTATATTTTATAAATATATTAAATCTAATCATTTGATGATGAACAATAAAAGTTGCTTCTTAATAATTTCTTTTTGTGTTTAATCTCAAGTTGAGGAGAAGAGGGGGGGGGAAGACCCATCGTAGAAGGTCAAATAAAAATTGACAACCCCCCTCCCCAAGGTGAATCAATCCAACTGTTTGTACAAAATTAATAACATAGTATTAGGAAATAGGCATTATTCGCCTGGGCCTCGAGACTACATTCATCATGTCAATATAAACGCCTGCCCATTCTCACACATAACACACACAACTTAATTTATAGAAATTCCATCATTCCAACTCAAATGTCTCTCTTTCTCTCTCTCCTTCATTTGCATATCATTTTGACATATACACAAAAAAGAATCATCCAAAAGATTATAACTATTACGCGTCTCTTAACGCATCCACTTGAGTGCACTTTAATTACATGATTGACCCTGGTGACCATCCTTATTTGACGTACACACACACAAAATGTCGATGGACTAACCATTCAACCTCAACAAACAGTTTATTGCGTAACTAGCCATCCATACAATATTCTTTCTAATATACTCATCAACTTTACTTTCGATGACAACCGACTCTAAATGATATGCTTCAAGTGCCCATTCATCAAATTTTTATTACAAATATACGAAAAAATGTTAATCTCTTTTAAGCGGGACACGTATACTTGGAGTTGTAGACACCGAAATCACTTTTTATTTACTAAATATTTACAATCAGCCATATAAACACCTGCTATGGAAAATCCATTGAATGATATATAGACATTGGCATTATTAAAATCATGTGTCATCAAAATTCCACACCTCTTAATAATTATTTCACTTTAGCGCTGGGCATTTATCCGTACCAAGCACTAAATTTACAAATTTTAAACCGGACTTTAAAATTTTACATTGAAATTCTCACTATGGTGAGAAAATTCTTTGGCGTCTTTATTTTATATTGGTCATGTTGAAAAGAAATTCTACAATAAAGCATAATGCAATATTATACCGCATATATATGGAGTTGTTGTATACAAAAATAATTCACACTTTCAACTTAAATTTATTGATCCAATCAAATAATTATTATTTGCATATATATAATTTACATTGAGCAAACAAATTTTATTGAAATATTCTTGAGAATTTATTTTCCAGTCCTTCCAATCTCCTATAATGTACATACGACCCATTCTATTTATTTATTAGGAAGCCTGTCCTTCTCCTACCTCAATATTTGTCGGTCTCTCTTTGAACGGGAATAGAAAAAAAATATTTATGTAAATTTCACGATGATATTGTGATATTGAAAAAAATACTGACCCTAAGCATCCCTTTTGTACAATTGAGGAGATCTGTAATCATCACTCTCCTTTTACTTTTACTTCTGGCATACTCTACACTACACACAATCTCCTCCATATAAATTCTTATACAACTTGTAATTAAGATTCCGGTAATGTCTGCACGTATCCAAAGATCATTCATTTGAAATTCCAAATAAAAACTATTTTTTAATTGTCACATAATAAGTGTATTTATCTAACTACAATGCTTTTAATTAAAGTGTATTTACAAGGGAAAAGCAAAGAGCTCTATATAAATAATATCATGTTTAGAGATACTCCTTACATTTAACTATAATATCCTTCCAGGAGAGCATTTCATCACTAACATTAGGACATTAGACTATCGTCATATACCCATATCCCTTGTTAAAATAAAATAAGAGTTCGCAAAAAAAATCAGCACGAGAGTAAAATAAAGGTTAAAAGTTAAACTTTATGGTTGTTTTATTTATCGTCTCATAATTTTATTTTTTTAGTCTAATCAACTCTGTGGTACTTGTAAAAAAAATGAAAAAAACCCTAATATAAAATATAACACTCAAATATTCTCCCTTGTGTGGAATTGGAACAAAATATAATAAAAAGGGAATAAAAATTCAATTTAAAATGATAGACAAAAATTACTACTTGGCCAAGGTAATCTCGTATACACTCAACCAAAAGTATACTGACTCTGTCTACCTGCAGTCACATTCACACACCATCACAAGAGGTACCACAAAATAATATACAGAGAGTAGACTAGTAGCTTGTGACTATGGTCTCTCTCTCTCCATTGTACATGTCAAGTCGTCAAGCAGAGTAAAAGAACATGCTATATAACTCTATTATATTTTAGCATGTGCAAAAAAAATGTGTGCAAAATAAAGGGATATTGTACAAGTAAAACTATGATGAACTCCCCAGTTTCCCTCTGAGACAAGTACATGAAATATATTATGTACACCTGTATAATATTATAACTACAAGACTCTCATGTGGAAAAATATCATGATTCATTGTCTGTAAAAAAAATAACTAAAGTAATAAGAAAGAAATACGAGGGAAAAATAAATTTACATTAGCCCTTGAGTCTCAGCGTCGTGCTCATTGTCAGCAGTCAATCGCTGTAAATCTACCTGTCCTACCGAGCCTTTACAATCAATATAATATATGTACGCGTCAAAGCATACATTATTATTAAAAGAGAAAAGTAATAGGTATCAATTTTATTTACTATATATCATTCACCATTCTCAATATTCATTCACTCCACACACATAGTCAAAAGTCCATCTACCTGCTGTACAGATAGGAACCAATGATGGTTATATTGTACAGCTTCCAGTTTCCACTTGACACTAATCTGTGTACAAAGTAAAAAAAATGACGAATATGTCATGACCCTTAAACAGAGTAATGAATCAACTTTTTTGTCTGACCATTAATTTACAATGACAATTCAGGCATGGATAAAAAGTACACACACACACAGCATCTTGGTCAAGATAAATAGGTGAATTATATCAATGTGATATATACATTAAATTATCAACGTTTCCGTTTATTACATCTCTCATCATCATGATGGACACATGTACCTACCATTGTATAATACACACACACACGCTCAGTGACAATCATTAAATGCATATCCACTTTACATTTTTTGACAACCTTTTTAACGTTTTCATATTATTACTATGAACAAAGTTCCTTTTAATTTTTTAAGGGCAAACCTCCCAACACATATATATCTACATATTTTGTGTTGGGATCAATAAAAAAAAACTAACGAGACTGACATAGAGAGAGTACCTACACCTATCTACTTGTTTTTATTATTGTTATATGATTCCGTCCCTGATTAAGGTTTTTTTTATCAATCTAGCTACTGTAAAATGTTATTGGTATGCCTCAGGGTTCCCCTGTCTGGCAAACCACGTACAAATGAATTAAATAGTTCAGGTAAGATGAAAAAAAAACAATTTAAAAAAATACTACAAGATATCGATAGCGTTGTGAACAGGTACGAGACTCTGTGCCATGTGTACATGACACCACTTGTCTTCCTGTAAAAAATACTATAATCTCTTATGGCATTTAAAGTACAATCATAATAATTAGTTTGGCACATGCCTCAGTTATACATTATCCTTTTATTCAAAATTTATTTGTTTATAATGGATTGAACGAGAGTACAAAAAAAATTATAAACAATTGACTTTTGTTCCTTCTCTCTCTCTCTCGTCTCACCTTTCCTTAAACAAAAAAAATATAGAAGGTACTCAAATAATTAGTCAAATTAACACCTCTGTCCACACATTATATTTATCACTCATCAATTAGAGCCGGGATATATGTGTCATGTATGTTTGTATTGTACTTATGAGGGAATTATATTTTACAGTTTGTAATTTTTTAAAACGGCATTTTTTATAAAAGTACCTCATCACAATGATAATTTGTTGTTAATTGTTCAACTATGTAACTAAAAATACGAGTATTTTACGTTTATAAAGTGCATTCTTAACTACTTAATATTAATATCATTTTATTGTGATTCATGCGCTATCAATAGTTTGAAATTGTTCATTATCAAATTATTGTTATAAAGAGACAGGTGGTAAAAAATAATATTTGCTCAAGTTGATTCAATCAAATGAGATTTTTTAAATAAACATTTCTTAACGAGACCTATTGTAATTTTGTTTATAAATTTCCATCAGAGATTTGTGCATGCAAATTCATGTTAAAGGAAAATATTGTTTCAATTTATTCTAATTAAATTTGATTAATTTATTAAATAGTCTCAAAATCTGGAATAATTAATTTATATTAATTATCTCACCTCATTTAATATGTGTATCATCATTAATGTACTTTTCAGACATTGTCGTTGTACATAATTCAATACAACAACTATCTTTCATGTCAGATTCGCGTGTGTAGTTTACATAGTCAATTCAATTACAAATCAGTGCCCTACTAGTTCTATTCTCAAAAAATTGTATTATAATTGTTTTTGATAAAAAATAAAGTGCTTCACATTTAAAAAAAAGTTGGATAAATGAAAATTACACAATCTAATCTCCAGTCAATTTTTTTCAAAGTCAAAAACAAGTAAAATTTCTTGCTTCCATTTCAATGGTTAGGTATGGAAGAGTTGTGAAATCTAAATATTTATAAATAATTAAAATGGTGAAAAATGTTATAATGACAAGGACTGTACATAAGTTTAACGACTTGTGTAGTTATGTACAATGTACATTAAGTAGTGAGTGAACTTGTGGAGAAAAAAAGCTACCTGAAAGGTGATAGTTTAAACAAATAATGTAAACAAATTTCTTGTCCCAAGACCACGGACATTACACTTTTATATATAAGATACTAGTCAATGAAAACAAATTGGCCTAGATTCATCATCAAACCTCAGCGTAATTTATGTACTTATCTAACCCCATTGTGTATACATACAAGAGTACCATAATATTTTATAATGTACAGATAGATTTGTATGAATTAGAAAATGAGCTGGTGTCTTGGAATTAGTGAGTGACTTGACTTTGTATGAGATGCGATATTATAATATTTATAATTTACTCTATGTATATTACAAATACATAGTACATACCTTCAAAAACTTCAAGTGTTCAAGTGGATTGTAAACTCTAGCGTGAATTGCATTTGACAAGCATGATTTAGTTATTTTGACTTTGTGTGTCCATGAATCTGACGTTGAATTTGTTAGTAGATCAATTTAATTGCCACAGAGAAATTATGAACGACTTTTAACTCTTCATGCCAATTGATAAATCATCATAAATTCAAACAACTATTTATGATGACCATAGTCAAGAGATATAGACCAACCATGATTGAATATAAAGGGCTCCCAGTGGCCATCACCTAAAATTCCTGAATTGAATTAATTAATTAAAGATTCATAAATGTACTGGAATTACTACACAAATATATTGTGTTCAATGTGTACTTTATGTATTAATTGTAGCATTTCAATTAGTCACTTTAATTGCTGTCTCATCCAAAATTAGTTGCCTGTAATCGGGCACGTAATTATTTTACATATGTACGAGTATATTATTCCACTTTTTCAATCCATCAGGATATTTAATACATAAATTTCAAATTTCAAAAACAATTCATCATTATCATATGATGGGCTAAACGCAGGTAGAATCAAAAACTCTTCAATTAATTTATACTCCAGGTCAAAGTGAAAAAAAAATATTTTAAATTCACTGGCATGAATTTAATCCGCACATTGTAAAATTTTCCCCATCCCATGATGATAATACTCATCTAATTGGGGGTAATTAAAAATTTAGTTACAACGCCGCGTAGTAATTTAAGGATAAATGGAAATTGTTCATTGTGGTGCACACCTCTTCGTGCGTGGCTTGGGCGTTCTTTGCTATAGCACATAATGCAAAGAGAGAGACAGAAAACTGACTACTCACTAAAAATGTGTATCGACAGGTACTTGGCCCAGTTCAATCAGTCCATGTTGAACGTCCATTTATAGAAATAACGGACATTCTTATTATTAACGGACAGTCCTCATTTCACTCTCCTCCATTATCTCCATATTACCAATTTTCTGCTCCTCTTCCGCCAAAAAAATTGTGCACAATTTTGTCCTCAACATGATACTAATTATTTTTTTATTCCAAAAAAATTAGCATAGTCTTTAGACCCCTAGTACACAATTGCAAATCATGTTAAAAATTTACTTCATGCAAATTATTTCTTCACTTTGATTTGAGAAACGGAAATAGACTGTCTGTAGTCCGTGTAGTTGAGATTGGAGAGAGACTCATAAAAATAATAAATTTTGACTCAAGTTAAATGTACAAATGACTCAAGCATACAATCAGTAGTCCACTATGTTAAATTAAATACTCCCAAAAAAAAACTATTACATGAATAAGGGTATATATCTACCATGACTTTGTACATATAGTTACATGTGCTCACTGTTCGCCATCAGTATAATCATAAACTGTCAGGGAGTGTTAAAAAAAAGTTAAAACAAAACGGACATAATGAATGGCATTTCTATTTTCAGCCCATTAATTACAAATTGAATCTTGATCAAATGATCTTGATCTACACAGTATACCTATAACAATTTGGGTTACAACGTAATTGAAAAAAAACCAGTAGTAAACCACCAAAACGGTAAACAATTTAAAATTGAATGTATTCATAAAATACATAATATTATAAAATCTGAAGGCTTATCTGTAAGTATACAACACATAAAATTATCATATAAAGAGATATTTTATAAGATTCTCCCCAAAAATCATCTCTCTCAACAGTCTATCTGTACATACTTGACGATTATCTCAATATTGCATCATTGAATGACGTATTCATAAAATTTTTTTATACAATCATATAAAAAAAACTTTTCGCACTACTGCTTATTTCTCAATTCCTTGGCCAGTCTCAACCCTTTTTCTCTCTCTTTACACAATGAACAAACATTTATTATGTATTAAAAGACAAAAAAATAGTTTTCATGTTTACCTACTTTTTACATGAGAAAATTTTAACAAATTTGTCCAAATCAAAAAAAAAATACAAGAGTATTTGGAACTAAACTGTAGACTAAATTTTAAATATTAAATTAATTGGATTTAAATGATTTTCTACAAAAATATATGAATTGTATACAGTATATGAATATAGAATGGTGATGGAAAATAATAATAAAGGCGGGCAAAGGATTCATAGCACAAGCTTGAATGTACTGTAGCTGGTAAGTTATTGAATAATTTTACGTTATAGAGTTACTGCTTCTCTAGCAAGATTTTACAGTGCCCCAGTCATATAACTGTTTGCCCTCAAGACGTAAAAATTGTAAAACCATCGTAATGGCCCACTACATACACACATATACACACACAAGCAAAAAAGATTAGTATTTACAGTCGACTCTACGTGAGGGGAGAGATGAGGGGGGTAAAAAAATACTTCAAGTACGAAATGCACAAGAGACTTTTTGCTCACTCCTTTGCTGCAATGTATGTACAATGCACTCCTTTTGGAGGTCAATAACTTCATGGTTCGCGAATTACAATGGCATCCAATATACTTAAACTATATCCCAAGTTACCTATACATACTATAAACATGTAAGATGTAAACGAGGAGGGGGTTTATGTGAAGAAAATCTTTACTTCGATGAAATTTTCTTAACCAAAGGATTATCTCTTGTACTCACCACAACCATTATTATGATCAATTTTTTCATTTTTTCAATTCTCTCTGTCCCCTATCCTGTCTCATGAGTTCCAGAAAAACTGTACTATTTTCTTAGTTTGAATAAATATAATTTATGAAATATCAATCAAATTCCTTCAATCTTTCTAAAAACACACATGAACGAGGGAGTGGATAATCATGTGCCAGTGACATCAAATATTAAATTTGACCAAAGGCTATTTCAATGCGTACGAATTATCTATGTGGGTTTTTCTGCAAACTATCTCAAAATCTATATAAAATAAATTGGAGAGTTCAAAGAAATGATAATATTTTGAATTATAATAAAAAATAAACGTAAAATAAATTGAATATATTCACGTATTTTCTTGCACGTACACGTGCAAGAATCAAATGTAAAATAGTACCATAATGAATATACACGCGTAGGACAATGAAACTACTTTACTTAGTCAAGTTCCTAACCTAAGCAACAAATGTTGATGTATGACACAAATTATACCTTCTTTTATATGGAGACATATTATAAAACTCATCCTTCTCTCTCTCTCTCTCTCTCTCTCTTGTTTTTATTTACACTCAGCCATTACTCTCTGTATATAGTCTGAAACATTTATAATATGTGAATGTTAAATTTCAAACTCAAGATAGAATCATAATAATTATACTTACACAACACATCAAAAAAAGGAGCTCCCAACTAACTCATGATGTAGTTTAAGGTGACTATATAATAAGTTGTAAGTTGGTTATGTATTTTGTAGACTGACACGACGAGAATTTTTTTTTTAAATCCCACGCTACACTCAATCCCATTTAAAATGTAAGACAAGCTTTTGTCTTTATTTAACCAAGTGCATATTTACATTTAAAATTAAACTAAACTAACAACTTATTATCAACCCTTTTTTAACATGTTCTTCCTTCCTCTACTATTTTTTTTGTTTTGCTTTAGGGGGGTACTTTATACACTTTAATGATTGTAGTAAATTAATTTTTTTAACTATTATAATGTTCTCTACCTAACCTCTAAATTCTTCAACATGGTAAATACACGTACATGTGAACCCCATTCTCATTTCCGTATCTCAGTTAATTTAAAACAAAAAAATTAACTTTCATGTCACAAAAAAATGACAAAATTCTCTTTATTATTTAATTCTTTAATCCAAAAAAAAGTTCCACTCAAAAATAAAAGTTGACAGTTTGTATAATTAAAATATACACAAAACAGAAAAAAAATATGTTGGTCAGGGATTACTATGATTGTAATTCCCTGCAAAAATTAAAAAAAAAATCTTTTGTACAAAACTTAACAAATATTGCGTACCCAATTATAATATGGGGGGCTTAAAAAATGCCAAAAATGCGTAGGCACAGAGTGACATAAAGAGCTTCATCTTTTTTTTCCACAAAAATAATGACAAGATACACACAGGAAATAGTCTATCTGAACAAAAGTTCCGCTAGGCCATGACATTGAGCTGATTCCGGTGGAACACATTTTAAATGGGGTCGTAAAATTTATTTGACATCATTCCGCGTTCAACCTGTCAACTCGGTGCGTACATATGTGTGTAGTTTTTGTGTACTATAATATTTGCATGAGCATAAAGGTATTATTGTTTTTCGGTTGACTCTTAAAAAAAATTTCCAATGAAATAGGTATTAAGCACTCTCAAAAAACTTGTTCTTGGAAAGATTTAATTTACAATTAACTTTAGCATATCATATATCTCAGATATGACATCTGTATTATACACACGAAATTTTGATACATTTTATAATACGTACGTTATATACAAAGAATGCAGGGTAAAACCAAAAAAATGAAAGTTGTATGCATCATCTTATTCTTAATTATGGTAAAAAGATTCAAAATACAAAAAGTTTGTTTAAATATGTCAAAAAGAAGATAACCTACTAAATAGAATTTAATGATAGGGTAAAGATATTTGAACTCACATAGGCGCACACACACATTATGCACGAAATTTGAGTTAAACTTCCTTAAATTATCATCCCTGAACAATTTCTATGTCATACCCTGTAAGTTGTCCATGTAAATTAATCATGTTGAGCATGTCCTCACGACCTACGTTCTATAGTTATTATTTCTACCTACATGGGCTTATGTACAAGTTCACTAATCCTAATTTAAATGTAATACTGTCATCCATTTAATACTTCCTTTCCCGTCAACATGATAGTGTCCAGAATTTAATGCCACCTGTACAAAGCCAGCTTTTAAATATTGGTAAATAACAACTCTAATACTATTTAAATACTTCAAAATAAATTGCGTTCTAAAGTTGAAGTGAGAGCACAAAATAATAAATTTTGTTAAACATTAAAAAGTATTTTTATATTTTAGCAGTCAATCGTCAACTTTTGAGGTTTTCATTTCTATAAACTTTTCAACTGACTTCATAGGGAACAGGAACAGCATAAGAGCCGACATTCAGGAAAATTAAACAAACATTAAAATTTACTAAGAATTATTGTTGTAATGATATCCTAGTTAAAATAAATACTTGGAAAATACTCATGCTCTGAGAAATCCTAGACTACGATGCCTAGTACATTTTTCTCAACGTATTTTCTACAAACTTGACAGGAGTGCCAGTACTATTACTGTAGGAGAAGGAAGTTAATTTATAAAACAAAAAAATGATATAAAATGTAAAGATTTTCAATTTTAATTCAATATAATGATTTTAAAAAATAATTTTAATTGTCTTCTTTTCCAATATAAAATGAACATTTTGGCATTTACAGACAATTCTACCAAGAAAACAATAAAATTATTCTCGTACAATTCTAATACAAATTTTTCAATCTTGATTAGATTTTAATATAAAAATAATGATAATAAGGGGTATAAAACCACTCAGAGGTGTTTGCACTAGAAGCATGTAATATCACATGCATAGTGTCTAGCTATATTATAACAATGTGATATTTATTTGGTCTCTATAGTCCTGATGTCTTGTGATCACACTCCACTACGCATTGTTTTACTCGTAAGTATGGTATTAAAACTTAATTTTCTAACGGTTATATTTTTTAACCACACTCAAGAGAGAGAGAATGCACAACCTGGTCATTCTCAAATGGGAAATGACTCGTTAGAAAACAAACAAGATCGTAAATTTTAAATTTAAACTTAGCAACTCGTTATTCCTTAATAATAAGCGTTGAAGTATGATAAAAGAGACTACATGTAGTGACTTTGAACTAAGGCTCCGGCAATGAACAAAGATAATAAGTTTACTCTATAATTTGTGTAGTAATAATATTACATACCTCCATTCTATCTCACCATTATTGTCAACCATTAATACCATTTAATGGTGTATACAATTTCTCTCAATGTTCCCTATCAACTCAAGGATGCATGATTCCAAATTGTCATCGTCATTCCTCTCCTTCCTCAATTCCTCAGATTAAAATTCTCTCCCTCTTTCTTTATCTTCTCCAGGACACCAAAATAGAAAAGAAACCCCTTATCTTTTGAAAAGTTAAAAAAAACAAATGTGAATCTTGAATGAATAAATGATTAAAGTTGTGACATTTCAGTAATTAACGTACATCATCTCCACCACCTATAACACATGTGTCTGCACAATAACGAACATGATGAGCGATAATTGAGACTTGAAAACAAGCTCTGACAAATTGACAAACACTTGAAAAACTCAAAAAGAAAGAAAGATCTATTGCATGCTTTGGATGGAAGACGCATCGTTAAGAAAATCATGATAATTCAAATTAGTCACGACAATAAATTTATTGTATGTATTTTATGGTGCACGTGTGTGTGTACTATGAAACATGGAGATACGATGAGGTACACAAAAGGAGGGGGGACGGAAGAATTGGCTACTTTCTTCAAGGTCTTAAAAAGTAAACTTTAACGAAGCTTAGCCAACCAGTGTTTTAAATAAAAGTAGGGAAAAAATTAACTACATTATTTTTAAAATGGAATGACTAGAGAAAAATAAATGAGCTTGTGTGTGTGTGGTTGTGAACAGAAAAGGTCGACCTTCAATTTAATAAACTTGAGACAGGAAGTTTAAGCTTGGATTTTCCATTGACAGCCATTTTACATATGTAACTTTTATGTAAAAATATTTTGTGAAAGGAATCAAGTAAAGGTAGATTAAAGTGTGAACATTGTAAACGTTTTATTACATAATCATTTTGCACGGCATGGAATCATGCAAGAAAAAACTTTTCCCTCCCGGTTGCCAATCCGAATAAACTAAAAAATCCAACACTTTCCCTTCAATAACATACTTATTTTTTTTTCTCTCGTTGTATAATAAAATGCACTGAGCAAAAAAGAAGGAAGAGTTAAACTGGAATTTCTTCATCAATCTAGAATTATTTTTTTACCTATGTGTATGTACACATATGAGATTTTATATGTGCACAAAAGTATTGAAACACACATGCAAAAAAATGTGTGAAATAAACTCAACATAATGGTGTACTTTGTGCAAAAAAAAACCTTCTGGACTTTGTCACTACATACAAAATTGGCAGACTGAATTTTTTACATGCAAAAAAGTTAAAGCACAGACAAGCTCCTCTCACATGTAACCAACGAATAATATCCGGTTCCATGAATACCATTTTCATAAACAAGTAAAATATTATAATTATAAAATCACACCAATCAGTGTGTGGTGTGTTGTGTACCACGACACACAGAAAGTGCACTCTAATTAAAATAACTATTGTCTACTAGTACTAGTTTGACAAGGTTAAAAAATAAATTGACAGTACAACGACATTTGAAAACGAGACATTATTATTATTATTGTCTGTCGTTAAATACAATTTATTTTTCTCTGTTAAAAATATATTTATTTTAACTACAAAAAGAAAACTCCCGTCTATTTCTAACTAGCACACTGTTTCCCTCAAATTAAAATTATGAACATCAACTTTTCATAGTGTTTGACGAGGAAAAGAGTTTGTAATGTAAAAAAAACATACCAATCTACATGCATACAATTTCAAATTTTAAAATGTGCAAGAGACAAGAACATAGACAGTCTCACCTACATTCATACATTAGTATTATGTAGGTAGTTTAAAAAAACAATTTCGTGACAAGTTTCATAATTGTTTAAAACTCTTCACAAAAAAATGAGTTGAAACATGTTTTTTTATGAAAAACTACTTTACGACACAACATTTAGATGCGTTAAAAACTAAATTAAACTGTATAAAAACATTTTTGCACAAAGTTTCTTGTTAACCAAACAGAGCAAAAAATGATGATGGAAGAGACAAAAAAGAAAATGCTAGTACTAAACCTATCAAAATTTACAATCCCATATAAAACAAGTTTGCACAACTTTGGAGGAACTTGAGTTTCAAATAACAAAAAAAGGCAAGTAAAAACGACAAAAGACATTCCGATTGGATCCAGTATAATGTAGAGACACCTGGATAAAATCAAGATTCTTAATCATAAAGTAAATGATCCCCTACACGTAACGAATTGTACAGGACAAAAAAACAGGGGCAGTAAGGTAAGACTGAAATTTATTCAAAGTGCAGAACGCAAAACTAATCTTACTTTTTTCCTAAACTTAACTTCAAAAAAAAATTGCTGCGGATTTCTCTTTCTATCTATATTTGCTAATTTTGAAGATACAAAATAAGAATGGTGCAAAAATTTAATTGTAAAGAATAAAAAAAAAGTTTGTTGTTATCACGTGGATAACTACAAAAAAAAACTTGTCCATGGGTTTTTTCAGCCCATGATCCTACCTTAACCATAAAAATATTGATAATGATTTGACTATCATTGTGATTGATATCGAAAAAGGTTAAGAGTTGAATATAAAATAATTCTTACCAATTTTAGCCAAACTAGCACAAAAGATCCACAAGGCAATGATGAATGGTGTCTCAACACCCTCAAAATCCACTTTTGAGATTTGTATACCTTAAAAAGAGTTGAAAAATATATTTTTCAGTTGTCAGAATTAAATACTATTATTATAATTAAAATATTTATGTTGATATACAAATAATAAATGTAATAAATGTATATTTATGTCATTATGTATGTACATACCATGATGTTTTTCTCCTCCATGTTCACCTCCAGTGGTCACGTCAAATTCATGACCTGGACCACCGGTATCCGTCCCAGTGGCATTGACAGATCGAATATAAACAGTCACTAAGTAATATCCAAGTACCAACCAAACGTAACGATGTGAATTGTGTCGAGGAGCACCATGATTATTCCTATTTTTCTTATTATTTTGATTCTTCTCCAGAGCCTCGTTTGATGGTTCTGGGCTCATTGTTTTACAAAAATAACACTGTAATTTTTAATAATAATAATAAAATACTTTATTCAAAGTCACTGTTCTCTATCAAGAGACCTGCCAATAGACACAGTATACTACAACATGTTTTTTTACAAAATATTTTCATTGCTATCAATACAAATATAAATTTATGTATTATTTGATTGCTGGGATGTCCGTTGAATTGTTGAGAGCTTGCTGCTAGTCCATTATTCCATTATTGACACTGGACATGGTTGTGTAGTATTCTCACGGATCCCTTTAACTTTTACTAACCTTTCACTAATAATTATTTTTACTATTTGTTACTATTGTGAATCATAATTCAATATTTACAAATTCAACAATAATTTTTGTACTGTCGTGTATCATGTGGTACACCATGACGATTTTCTCGCAAAAAAAACACTTTTTCAAGCACCAAAAAAAATATGAATTTTGGACGATGAATTGAAAATATTTGTATCACAAAAACAACATTTTGTAGAAAGAGGAGAGATATGTTGTAAAATAATATTTAAACTTAAAAACGAGCACAATGTAAAAAAAACACCGTTATTTTACACAAGAGACGAGAGCGACCTGCACTCACTAGCACGACTCAAAGTATACTGACTGAGAGCCGTGTAAAATAAATGCGAGACTTGCGAGAGGCTTTTACATATGCCAAAATGCTGAAGGCAATATTACTTGACCACCGTTCATTTTCATGATTCACCCAAACAAACATAACAAAATATTTTATTGTACCTTGAAGTGAGTGGAAGCTCGTCCAAAAAAGTTAAATAATCATATGAAGAAAAAACATTTTTATTTATTCTTTTTCTAATTTATGGGATCATGCAAGTTGCAACTTTGCAAAAGAGCAAATAGGGGAAGGTTATGTCCGTGCTGAAATGTCCATACAAATGCCTCTTTAAATAAATATTATATTGGGAAGAAGATACTCACACTTGTAAACATTGAATTTACATATAGTCACGTTGAAAAAAAATTCGTGAAACAATACTAAAGTACTAATTAGGATTTTATAGTTGATACATGTACAAATTTTTTTGGGGGTTGTGCAATTTTTTTGTGACTTATTGTCTTATTATTAAAGGAGGTTAAAAGAGTTTCTTTTTTTAAAAAAAATTCTAATTGTATGTAAAAATACTGACAAAATATTAATTCATACATATGAAATTTTAAATATGTACACTGTATAATATTGTCGACATTGTAAGGGATCAAGATTAAAATTTAACAATAGTGTATAAATGGCTTGAATATTTTAGCATGCTATTTAAAGTATAAGAACTATAAATATAAATATTGTACTGTCGATTGTTAATCAAGTCCCCTCCTCATTCACTTTCTTTATTTGTTTGCATTGTCTTTTTATAAATAGTGAGAAGTAAGAATAAAAAATGTCATTGAATAAAGTTTTCAAAACTGTAACCTGCAACTGTGAATACTAATTGGGGAGGACTCAGAGGATGTGTGTAATCTAAATTTTGTGCTTTTAGTGGTAATTGACGATGACAAATCTTCATTGCATTCTTGTTTAAAATAAAGATCAAGGGTGGGTTTCTTTGTAGACAAAATCTAGACTAAATCACAAAGTAGATGTATTATATTTAGCATCTCATTCACAACACATGGTTCTAATTTTATATTAACTGTAGAGTTCAGTTACAGAGTTCAAAATAAAAATAAGATTTCCCTCCTCCTTTCCTGTTCCTGTTAGTTCCTAAATTTAAGTTTTCATGTTAATAAGTACAAAAAAATGCTTGACAGAATAGTATAACATGGTTGAGAAATGCCATTCATAATTTTTCTCTTACCTTCCGCATTCCGACAAAGTAGTCAAGAGACGTGGATCATCAACATCCTCATCATCTAAACAGTCTCAACAAAAAAAAATCAAGGAAAAATAAAAACGAAATGACACACCTGGAGACTGTTTAAAAATTTAAATTTTTATCATCATCTCCGACTCCCATTACATTCGCACTTTTGTTGGGTTTTTCTGTAGAAAAAAAATTCAATGAAAGATGATCGATACATCATCATGAAGAGAGACAGAGGGATTAGTGGAAATAGCTGATAGAAGAACTTTTCACAATTTTTCATTCAGAGACGATCACTCATCAGTATTAAATTTAATACGTCAATAAATTATCAAATAGGTCTGACCATAACAAATTATTATGACAATAAAAGTCGATTGTTTACCAACTGGACAAAAAAAATTGTCAGGGATAAAGCTTTCTAAGCTCCATGTAATCCATACTTGTCATAAATTAAATCCAGCCAATTAATAGCACCATTAAACATTAATTCTCATCCTTTCCATGAATTATGAATGAGCATGTTCTCTCTCCTCTATCTCTTTTAGTTTAAAACACTTGAGTCATAATAGATGTGCATTAAATATCTAGAATAATTTTATAATATCAAATATGCAAAATGAACTGAAGTATATAAATGCAGTTCTGGAATAAGAGTTAAAAAAATAATAATTTTCAAGTCCAACACAAAAAAAAATCATTCAAATGTTAACTCACTGGCCTAGGTCAAAGTCATGCAGAGAGAGAGAATTGTTTATTTAACATTTAAAAATTCCAGGCATCCATTGTATTCAGACTCGTGGTCAGAATACTTGATCTTAATATAAATATATATATATATATATATAATATTAATATTTGATCCTAATTCTGATTAGCGCCTATCTCTCTCTCTCTGTTTGGCTGTCACGATTTTAAAATGTTATTGCAAGTATTGGCAAATAACTAAAATAATAATTATTATGCTTGACAGAGAGAGAGAGAGATCTGAGTGGGGCCTGCATTGACTAGGTGTACACTATATGATTTCTGTATAGTAAATTCCTTATAACATTGGATGAGTAGTATGAGTACACGTTTCTGTGGGTGTAGATTGCATAAACAGACTGGCGGTCACTGTCGTTGGTGGTTTTCTGACTGGTGTCCTTTTCCAAAGGTGTGTTCAATTCACTTGAGAAAACTATAATAATTTTTATTTTATCACACACACACACACTACAGATATCATTCACAAGAGACTTTTTAAACTGTATAATGTGTACAATATAATGTTATGGATATAGAGTGGACTTCTTTCTCATCTTACAATAAGTCAAGGTCATAATGAAGCCTTCCAATACGAATAATACAATCAAAACAAAATCATTACATTACGTTAATAATATATTCTCAAATTCTACACATATCACAGTCAACCATCGAGAATTATTCCATTTGTAAATCTACATGCACTATTATATAATATTATACCCCCCATATAATATAAATACCATTTTTATATCTTACACTCATAAACTTTAAAACTTTTATATACTTATCGCTGAGTGAGAGACTTGAGGGATACATAATTAACTTTATGAATTTATTTTTTCTATGTATCGTATACGTTAATCTCGAAACGTCAAATTGTACTCTGTACATAATATTGCTGGACAGCTGCAACTACGAGTATACTAAAATATTTTTTTAAAAAAAATCTGGTCCAAGGAATTTTTGTCTAGTTTTAATCTCAAAATACTAAATCATGAAATGCATAAAAAAATTGTTGATCTTTATGTTGTCTTGTATGTAGTATCTTTTTGTTTCAACTTTTCACCTATAAGTATATGCATGTGACACATATTTTACGTGTACGAGTACACAGTTGTTGTTTGTGTGTAGATAATGACATGATGTACAATAAAATAATTTAAATAATGTCCACCATGATGTCAACAATCGAATAATAATAATATTAAAAAAAAACTTGAATAATTATGTCAATCTCATTTCATTTCAAGTTTATATTCCATTTATCAAGTACATAAAGTAATAAATGATACAATGTTAACAATAATAAAAAAATATCAAGTGGCAATTGATCATCATTGTCGATCTCGAGAGAGAGAGAGAGAGACAAAGGATATTCTATTGACACTATTTTTTCTTTTCATGTGTGATTTTCTTGGTGAGGGATGTTTCACTGTTTGTTGTTGTTTTTGTGTCTGTGACTGTCCGTCTCACAGGTAAATGGTTGATGGGGTTGAAGCTTGAAGGAAAACCAATATTATATAAATGAGAATGTGAAGCATGACTTTGAAATTGACTCTTTGTGTCTATATACATATTTATCCCTCCCCCCTCTCTCTCTCTCTGATTGACAGGATCGATTAATAATAATAATTTCTTCTATGTTCAAATTCATTAGTTTTCCTTTTAACCCATCTCTCTCTCTCTCTCTCTCTCTCTCTCTCTCTTCAAAAAATGAAGCAAAGACTTGTTGATTGTAGTTTGGATATGGAGAGTGTATTATAAATATTTATGGAGATTATAATTAGATGGATACTAAAGTAGGCTAGATTTACCCTCCTCTTTGACCAGCCTCTTGTTGTGACCAAAGTCTTAGCCTTGTGTAGATAAAATATATTATTAAAAAACTTCTAATAGACCTCTGACGATCAAAAGCAATTACAATGCCCCTCCATTTTTACACCTTTTTTAAACACCAACTTGACTATATTTATATTCCCTTTACTCCTACATGTGTACACCGTATAAAAAAAAAAAATTCTGAACAGACCAAATTTTTATATAGGAACGACCTACTGAAAGTTATACAGAAATTATTTGTGCTTAAAATTGTCCATTTATCTTTTGACACGTTGATACGGAATTGATTGGGCTTGTATTTATTTTGCGTATTGACATTTATTTTGAATGTCAACAAATAGAAAAAAACTATTAAACTGTTGATCCTTCCTGTACTTGTACGTCTAATGGTATTTTTGAGTTTATTTTTTTCAACGTGTCATGAATGGGGACCCACGTCGGGGTTTTGATCTGATGGCCTTTTTTTCTAAAGTATGAAATAAGAATGTTATACTACATAAAGTTTGAATGGATAATAGTAATTATACAGAGATATAATACAAGGTAGTAATTGTGTAGAAAGTATTAATTGAGCAAAAGCAACCCTGTCTGTATCTGTAGACCACACTCTTTCGACACATTTAAAATTTACAACCCTTTTTCTATTTAAAGAATTATGACATTCATGCGCTTCACCCCATCATCATCGTCACTCATCAAAATGATTGTATTGTGTTCAAAAAATAATAATAAATACAATATGTACATGTATACAAACAATATGTGTACACATGTCCATTGATTAGTTAGAGATTAACATAAACTAAAGACATTTTAGGATTGGTCTTGAGATTCATCGAATCAATTTAACTTCATTGTCTTCCCCCTCTCTCTATTGTCTCTCTCTCTCTCTACGATACGAAAGTGCATTTTAGAGAGGGTCATCATAATGTTGTGTAATAATAATAAATATTATTGATGCTACTCATTTTTAATTGTACATAATTTTCTGTTTAATAACCTTGAATTATAAATAAACTTACCTAAAAAATTGTGGTTTTAAATTGTACAAGCTAAAAGTGTTTGGAAAATTGACGACAAATGCATGCACTCAAATTAATTTAATTTTAGTATACAACATTATAAGATTTTTTTTGTCAACTACTAACCAAAATGACGTCAATAATCTTGGACATATTCAAGGTTATTTTATTTGTTTTCTTGTTTATTTTGACATTTTTTCCAGAATTTACAAATTTCAAATTTTATGTAATAAATGTAATAAATAGCTATAAATTATTAAAATACTTTTTTCAAATGACAAAGTTTTAAACTTGATCAAAATGACCAAATTATATGCCAGCACTCAAAATTGTATTTTAAATGTCAATAACTTTAATATTAGAATGACAATTAATTTAATTATATATCGAAGAGATAAACCTTTCATGAAGATGAGCCTTCAGGCCTCACTAAATGCAATACTGCAGTACTTTGTCCTGGGGAAGTGAGTCGACAGTGACTGTCCTTAGACGAAATGCGAACTAAGCTCCACAAAAACTGCCTAGCCCATTCCTACGTGTCGCTGAGAGTACACTAAACAAAAAACTAACTCTCGACGCCTTTCCTTTGTACACAAAGACTATTAGTCAAAGAATTAACTAAATGGCACCAACAATTTGTCCTGACGCTACACTACACGTACACATATAAAATGTAGACAAAATTTAAACAAAAACTGTGTCATACTCGTAAAATGCACTAAAGTCTCACAAACCATACAGTTTACATAAATAAATAAATTGTACATTGTACTGAAAAGAAAAATGTCCATTAAAAAGTTTTAAAAAGGTGTTTTTAGACTTTCTTTAAATGGGGGATACACAGAGAGTGTAGACTCACCAATTAAAAAAAGGAAACAAAAGTCGGGGAATAAAATGATATACGGTACACTCTATATAGCCAATTACAGTTTTAGATAATTAGCACAAGAATGGGTTCTTAGTTCTTAACTCTGTGTGTAGTCCCTTTGGTTGAAAAGAATGAGGCAAACAGTGAAGAGTTTTGTACTCTTTTCTCGTTATTGTAAGACTTTTTGTAAGACAAAATTAGAGTTCCTTGGGACTCATAGTGATTAGTGATTACATCGTTGATGAAAGTTTCCTTCAAAGATATACAGGGTGAATTTTTCCAAAGTATATGGGAGTGAACGGGGATAATTTCCCCAACTTTACCATGTTAAAAGATTAAAAAGGAGGTAGTTTTTCTCGGTCGTTGCGCGGTGAGGGGTATGG
>JAQIVZ010002223.1:0-22764 GCA_034700945.1 Arrhopalites spinosus
ACAAATATTTCTTGTCGTTAATCATCATTTTCTTTTTAAATACAATTATAACTTAAATATATAATAATTCATTGTACAAATTGAAATTATTAAGCCAAAAAAAAGTAAAATAATTATTTTGTAAAAATGTTTCTCTCCTTTTTGTTTTTTTTTAAAATAATTATTTTGTCAAGAAAAAGTTACTGACGCAAGTATAATATAAATGGGTTATTTAAAATAGCCTTCTTTTTTTTTTAAAAAAAAAAGCACACCTATAACACTCTTTCAATATTTTTGATTCCTTGTAAAATAATTTAAGCGTTTGTTATGCAAAATAATCAAAAGCCGTTTCTTTTAAAAATTAATGTGAAATTTTTGAACTCGTAAAGGATGACTTTGAGATCATTTTTTTCTTCTAAAAAGAACTTAAAAAGTCCCATTATGTTTTTTTTCAATTAAAAATGAAAGAGTTCATGTAATCATCATCATGTTAATTTTCTCTTTCCCTGATTTTTAGAGTCTGTGCAGTTAATCAATTTGTGGGTAGAAGCAATAAATTATTTTGTGGAGAAGAAATTCTAAAAATTTTTTAAAATGATATTGGCTCTCATGAGAAACTGCTGACAATTATTAAGAATTAGATTTTTCAGTTACTAATTTTTCTTGTAAAACAGTAATAAATACAGAATAGCTGTTGGTACTAAATGCTATTTAAATATAAAGGAATTAGTTTGTTTTCTTGTATTGAAAACATAAAGAGATACTTAAATGATTTAACAACAACAACTAGAAATTTTTGCTACAATAATTAATTTAATAAAAAAAACTCGTAGTTTCACGTGACACCGATCACAGTAGGGGCGGAATTTCCATTTTCAATTTTGACGTCGGCAGGTTTCCCTCGACCCTTGGACGAGTTAGAATTGAGAGATGAGCTATTGCACTGTCCGGTGAGTTGATTGACACTCAGAGGATTATTGATGTCATGAGGATCGGAGCCAACGGGATTCCGATGAGGAAGAGGCCCTTTGAGTAGCGGTAACGACAAGGGAAGGGGTAAACCATTATTATTATTGTGAAATAAATGTCCCAGGTGATGATGATGATGTGATTGGTGGTGGTGATTGCTCGAGTGGTGATTATTCAGGTGATGATTTTTACTTGACGAGGACGACGACGAGGAGGAGAGGGAGGAGAGACCCAGGAGAGAATGGGGCATTGGAAGGGGCAGTACGGGTGACGTTGAGGATGAGGATGAAGACGTCGTCACTGACGAGGAGGAAGTTGTCGTAAAATTAACGGAACTATTTGTAGAGCCCACAGAAGATATCGGATGACGATCATCCAGTGATGGTGTCATAGGCGATTGAAGACTAGGTAAACTAACGGCCGGTGATGCCAAGCTCGCTGGTGACGGGAGAATTCCCGAAGGACATGGTGAGGTCAGGGCTGGAGAAGGCAAAGACATTCCTGGAGAGGTTAATGACATTCCTGGTGATGCTAACGACATGCCTACAACAAAATATTTCATTCAATTAGTACTCGCACAAAAAACCATTAAAATTATTTAATCATTTTTCTAGTCGTTTCACTTACCAGGGGAGGTGAGGCTAAAATTTGGACTTGACATGCCCATATCTGAAGACTTACAGTCCATGTCAGAGTCCACCTATAATAAAAATTAAAAACAAATTTGAATATTTTGTACACAAAATTAATTAATTATTAAACAAATACAATTCCAATTACACTTACAGTCATTGTCCGTGCATCATTAGAGTCAGGGGTACATGCTTCACCGGCACTTCCGGCGGATCCTAAATTATCATCCGGACTGCCAATACCACCACCATCACCCCCATCTCCTTCCAGGTAACGAATGCATTTCTTCTTCCTCCTATCAAAATCAATCAAATCAAATTAGTCTTTTTCATCAATTCTCTTCACATTTCATTACAACTACTCATTATCAAAAATAAAAAAACTTTGAAAAGCATTGTTAGTCACATTAGAAACATTTTCAAGCAAAACTACATACAAATAATAATACATTTCAACTCTTGTTCATGCAAATTGAGAAGAGAGACACGTGTGTGTTTTTTTGAGAAATGAAAATTGAAAAATAAGCAGACAGAGAGAATAAAGACATTCAAATTAAATAATAATAATTCTATGCTCAAAGTGACACCATAAACTTTTTCCTCTAAATTCAGAGTACTGTATATAACTCATGCAAAAAATAATAACACTAAAAAACTTCCGTAATACTGTAAACAGAGTACCAAATGAACATAATATATTTTTTGATTGTCTTCAATTCAAATATAAATTTCAATAAATAATAAACAGTCCAACTAAATTTAATTTTTCCAATTATGAATATTTACGTCCATGCAGAGTGCCTCTGTGAATATGCAGCGCATGTACATTATGTATAATTTCAATAATTTACAACGTCTCTTATTGTTCATGCTAAACTTAAAAATAAAAATAAAATTTCAACTCAACGAAATGAATATTTAAGAAAAAAAAACAAGAAATTTTGTTCCTACTTTCTACTTTTTTTTTACACAAAATACCAAATACCTCAAAAAAGAATCTCCTCTCTGTATCTTTTTTTCTCCGCAACAAAATGTAATGTTATGTGAGTTGAAAAATGTTTTTTTTTGTATTGTTTTATTGACAATGATAAAAAGTGTTTTGTGTGTTTTTTTTCTACTAATAATATTCTACTGTGTCATTCTCTTTCTTTAACATGGCAAAGGACTATTCCCTATAAATGTTTTTTTTATATAATTTTTAAAAGAAAATGTTTTTTTAAATAGCTGATTGCGATTCGATTGAGTTTTCTTTTATACAATCATTTATCATTTTATGTTTTAAAAAAAGAGATGTTTCTTTTCCCTAAAATTTATCACAGACAGAGACTCAACTGAATTATCCATTCAGTTGGATTTAATATCTCATATTCATATGTCAATGGTCAACTATTCAAAAAAACTGTAGTTTTTTTTGAAACAATGAGCTCATTTTTTGGGATTATAAGAACAAGGGAACATGCAAAAGGAATGAATTTTTTGACGAGGTATTAAAATAAATTAAATTAAAATTTGGAAGCCTTTAAGGAAATGAAAAATAATGCTCATCTAAAATGACATTATTTTTCTTTAGATCAAGAGGAATGACTCAATTCATTATAACACATCACATTCTATTAAAATTCTCATTTTTTTCCGTGACTAGAATTAGATTAAATATTTGTAGTCAATTAGGAGAAAGAGAGAGACATTTGGGAAGGAGGACTGAGGAGACATTGAAAAATTATTATCACAAATTAATTCTTTAAAAAATTCTCTCTCTCTTTTCACTTTCCCCCTAGGTATACTCATATCACAATTAAAAATAACTACTACACAGACAAAAATTGTACATTCAACATGTCCTCACCTAACTAACTACCATATTTAAAACCTAATTAATATTGTATAATGTTATGTATTTTATAATACAATCACAATACTGATACTGATACATTCATCATCATCATTTATCAACATTTAATAATTCTTTCTCTCTACAATTACATGTACACCTCTTTTTCTAATAAAAAGAGAGACAGAACAAATTTAATTTTTGTTCAAATTTTAGAAAAAACAAAGCTCCAAAGGAATAATATTTTTTCCCTTGCCTATTATTTTTCATTTAGATATTTAATTGTAATATTTTTTTAAAAAATGAAAAAATTAGCTTCTTAAATGCCATATAGAATATAATAATGAGTAATAATATAAATTGTATTTCTTTTTTGAAGAGACTATCTGTAAAATTACTGACTAGTATAACATCTCATACTTTTAGAATAAATTTGAGATTTAAATATAATTTTTGTGTGTAGAGAACTGCCCCAAATATTTGACATTATAATTTTTTGTTAAAAGTTGAAATTGATTTCCTTTTAATGTCAAATATAAATATATTGACCTGTTGACCTAAGACATTAGGTAGGAGGGGCAGTGAGCCCAAGACTATAGGTTGACATAGGTGGGTTCAGGGAGGGGGGAAGGTACAGCTTGAGGAGGTAAATGAGAGCCTCCACCGACATGGAGAGGGCCATGAGCACCGGATGTAATGGAATTAATGATACCCATTAAATGTTGACCATGACTATGAGAATGAGGATGAGAGTGGGGACCATGACTTGTGTTATTATTTGATGAGTGAGAGGGAATGGAACTAGTGGACGAAGTACTGTGACTATTACTATTCTTTGAATGACTATTGTGATGTGGTGAACTCAGAGAAGATGAAGAGGTCGCAGAGGTCGAAGAGGAAAGGCCATTGTTGTTAAGAAGGGAAGATGATGACACCCCGCTGCTCCCAACATAACCCGCCAGACCCGCCCCAGATACTGAATTACTTAGACCCACAACATGGGTCTGATGATGATCAGCAGGGCTACACAACGTATCATCAGACATCAATACTCTTGTTACTTTTTTTTAATTTTAATTACAAATTATATTCCTTTTAACTCTTAATTTTTTTTCAATCCTTTCAAAAAAATTTATATCAAAAGTTTTCTCTTTTCAACCCAATTGTCCACAGCCAATACTCTTTTTTTTCAAAATATTTCTCATTTCGTATTGATCAGTCACAGCGCCATTTATTTTATATTCCAAAAATAATAAAATTATATCAACAAATCATAAAAAAAATTGAAGGAAACTAATAAAAAAACAAAATAAACCTCTCCATTTTTTTCTCATAAATTCATGTTTCTTAGGGGCTACTTTTTTTTAAACTTTGACTTTTTTTATATCAAAAAAAAATCTGAAACCTAAAATTATATCGAGGAGGAGAAAGACACGGACAATTCTGTGCAACGACTTTTTTTTCTTAAGAAGGAATTATAAAACTAACAATCAGACAATCGGAGAAATTTCTTTTTGTGGTGGTGATTACACACTACACTATTTGGTACTATTATTCTACACTAAAAGAGAGAGAGAGAGAGAGAGAGAAAAGCTACATTGACCAAACAACAACAATGAGACGTGACCTCAAAAAAAAAGTCAATTAAAAAAATGAAATTAGTAGCATACTAAAATTAAAAGGGGGGAACGTTTATACAACAAGGTTACAAAGTATTTAAATTGTAGTCTACTCTATAGCCACTAGTTGTATAAAATTTTATGTAATTCAATTAAGGTTCAAAACACAGACTAAAATTTTAAGGGAAATCAAGTGCATTCTTGTTCAAAAAATAATAAGAATATTTTCAAAAAAAAAATCAAAAAACATTATAAAACCACATCCTATTAATTCAACTTTTTTTCAGCCAAAGTGCAATTTCATAAATACACAAAATAATGTATCTTTTCTTTGTTTTCATTATTATTTGTCACATGAAGCGAGCAATACAAAATTTGGAACAATATTTTAATATATTTTTAATTAAAGGTAACCCATTTTTTCTTCCCTAATCTATTTTCAAGGGGAAAGTAAAGGAAACAGAAGAAAAAAACAGAACAATTTGAAAAGAGACAAGTAAAGATAATTAATGATATGACTTTAAAAATGGTGCTACAAAATTAACTAATTTTAAACTACAGATACAGTAGTCAGGGAAAGAGAGAGAGAGAGAAACAATGAATTTCAGAAAATGTGTCATGCTCACTATTATGAATATAAAAAACGAAATATATGGCAATTATACATATCAAAAGTTATATTAAAAAGTTATAATATAACCGTGTGACAATAATATTTCGCCAATTGACTCATATTTTTTTGTAACCAGTATACAAAAATCATAGGTTCAAAAATAAACTCCCATTGACATAAAAAAAGAAAATTAATTAAATCATAAATTAATTAATGTTATTTAGTAGACTGATACAGAGGTAGAATTTTAAGAAGAAATAAAAAATAATATGGCTGTCTGTGGTAATATTGTATTGGAGGACAGAGGCTGAAATTGAGAGAGAGAGAGATTGATGTCTGCTGATGTCCATTTTTAGCCCTTTAATTTTATAGACTCCCGTCTTTTTTTTAAAATAAAAATATATCAAAGGTTTTCAAAACTACAATCGAATCGAAATCGCAAATCGAATAGCCGTATGCTTTTTTTTCTTTACTATTAACAATGTTTTGTAAATAAAGCTCATAATATACATTACATGTATCTGTCCCTCATCATTTGTTTTGTTTTAATTCATAAATTATGAATAATGTAATTAAATTAAAAAGTTTGTGGGAAGACACATTTTCTGAAATTTATCCTCACTACTTCAAATTCCCTCGTCAACAATGACACACTAATGGCAGAAAAACAGGTCTAAAAAAAGAAGGACGACAAAACTCAAGAAAAACAAAAAATTGGTGACCAAACTCATTTTAGGCGAATGTACAATTCCCACACATTAATTCTCTATAAAATGTTTAATTGAAATGAATGATAATATTTTTCAACAAAAACAAAAAGAGAAATTGTACCGTTCAGGAAGAATATAATTTATACAGACTATGAAGAGAAAAGTTATATGGTGTTAAGTAGAGAGAATAAAGAAGAAAATTCCACACAGCCATAGTCAATGAATATAAACATCAATTAAGAATAAAAGAAAAATGAAGAGTATGTCAATTTAATTAGTATCATTTGTCAAAAGAGTAAAAATATTTGTCAGACTTTTTCCAGATTTTAAAACGAAACCTTCAATTTTCAAAAAAGAAAAAGAGTTTAATATTACTAATTAAATTGACACACAATTTAAATTATTAGTAGAAAATGTCAAAGAAGAACAAGGTTTTTTTTGTACAGAAACCTCAAGAGGAAATGTTTTTTTAGTAGTATTGATATGCAACTAATCTTAAATTATGTTATTTATATGTATATATTAATATGTACAGTATAAAGGTATAAAAATAGAAAACATTCAATAAGCAGAGCATTCTCAGTTCAAGTAATCAAGTAATTTTTTAAAAAAAGTTTTTAATTAAATAGTTTCTCAAAAAGTATTGCTGATGCAACTGTCAATATATTCTCTTTTCTTTTCAAAATGTTAGTCTGGTGACTTTCCTACAATCAATTATTTTTTTAAAAAAGGTCAATCAAAAAACAACAACAATCAATCAAGCATAAAATATATTTTTTTCTCCTTGTTCGTGTCTTCTCACAGTCTACAGAATCAAAGATTTTTCTAAAAAAAGATCGTCTATTTTTTGTAGCTTACACAAGATAAAAATGGAGCCTATAGCCAACATAAAAGTTGTTAAATATAAATCAAAAAACCTATCCTTCTTGATGCTTTAGCATGAATTTTCTCTAAATAATGAAACATAAAAAAAAGATAATGAAAATCATAAAATTATGACAAGAAATCAAAAATAAAAAGTAGAGAGAGAAAGTCAAAGTCTCATTCAATGCAACGCGTTCTTTTTTTTGGTTATCAAAATTGATGAATATTAGTCTTGTCATACTAAAAAAATTGTCATTAGTTTAAGCCCCAGCAAGTATAGAGAGAAAGGAATATATATAATATATACAGAGAGTATTTTATATATTTTTTTTCCAAATAAAATAATAAATTAATACAAGAATCATAAATGAGCAGACATGGCGTACAATATATTTTTTTTCTCAAAGTTAATTTCTTTTTTTTACCCTCCATTAATTTACGAATCATTTTTCTTCTCTTTGATATATTAAATTTACATGAAAAGAAACTTAGGGAAATGATACTACAATTTTAGATAATTATAGCCATCAGTTAATATTAATTATAGAAGAGAAGATATTAGCAATATAATAGATAAAACAAAAAAATGTAAAAATTATTTTTTAAAAACTTTTCACAAAAACTGACCTGCATGGTTTACACCATTGGCTTTGTTGATCCAGTCCATACCTGGCTCGGCACTTTTTCATGCTGTTACCTGCTACGGGGAGAGAACATAACATGTCATTTTAATTTCCTATTTTAATGAAAATTAAATACATTAAAGAATTCTAGTACAAAAGGAGACTACTAAAGAGGAGGGAAAGATACTGATAGTGACTAGAGAATATAGAGATATTGAAAAAATTTAAAAAAAAAAAGAAACAAAATAATAGTACATATTGTTAGTATTACTACTAATTTGTCAATTTGGACATTTTGAAAAATTTTGAGCCAACCCATTCACATCGGTTTTGAAAAGTTTATAGTATATTATATCTCTAGTGGATTTTTTTTGATAAAGATATTTTTAGGTATATTTTAACATTATTGTGGAAGTTCAAATACCGTTGTCAAACTTCTCGGTTTTTTTCTTCCTTTTCTTTTCATGCGTTCTGCTCTGTGCAGAAGACCAATTTGGATACATCTGCATATGAAGCTGTCTTTCTCTACGGGCTAACTCGTAGTATTTCGCTTGTTCCTCTCGACCTAGTGCGTGCCACTATACCAAGAGCATCAATATCAATATTATCATCATGACAATTTTCAGGTCAAAAAACTTAATTACAAAAAATAATTTTTTTCACCCTTTTTTTAAATTGAGCAAGTTATTTCATTATTTCATTTTTGTGTCTCTTATTTATAGTCTTTTTTTTAAAAAAAATAGTTTATTTTTTGCCCATCCATTGTAATCCACTTTGCACCTCCTTTCTCTTTTCTCCCTGTGCGTCATGTAAGATGAATTTTAAGAGTATCTGCATTATGATGATGAAATTTATTTACATCAAGCTACATATGAATGAGAGGTGCTTTTTTATAGATAAATCGAATGAAACTAGAAAACACCAGAAGGAGTAGTTGTGCATTGTTTAAATCTAAAGTTATATACTAAATTATAATACATTTTACATACTAATGTCTACATACAGATTATTATTGTTTCGTCGAAAAAATTTGACTTGAAACTTGTTTTTACCGAAAATAATAAAAAACCTACAACAGATTTCAGAGTTTAGAAATCTTCAACAATGAATGATAATAGGATGAACAAGCGAAATGGATTTTTATGATAGATTCTTTTGTCTACCTCTAAAGTTTTCTAAAGTTCTAAATAATAGAATTAAATTCGTATTTCACCTATTTCGTATACTATGGAGGAATACCCTAAAACTTATGTAAACTGGGATTTTTTTTGTCTATTAATTTTTAACCGATGGGTTGGTCATCATTTTTTTAAATTCCACATTGACAATTATTTTCTGTCCGTCTCAAATCACGGAGAAAGTAAATATTTTCTGACTTTTCTTTGTCGAGAGAAGTGAGAATAATAATATATTTCTTATCTTTGTAAAAATAATTTGAGAAAAAAAACACAAGTGTAGTACACACTACAAAAAATGTGGGAAGTGTGACATGGAAGTCTAGGGAAAAGGGGAAGGATAAATAAAATTATTGTGCATGAAAATTCTGACATATTCTCATTGTAAAAAAATGTCTCTACTACAAAATACAGAACATCCACTGGTCAAATGAAAATTGACCAAAATTTTAAAAAAGAGACAGATTTTCCATGCACGATTTTTTGTGGATTACAAAAAATAAAATAAAATATAAATTTGATTTTTTTGGGTGGTGTGGTTTTTTTAAATGCACAATACCTCCATCGGAAGTTTTCTCTTTCTTTCTCTTCTTCTTTTTAGCTCCGTAACCATAATTATCCCGAGCCGACCACCCGGGGTACATCTGAAGATGAATTTGCCTCTCCTGCCTGGCCTTTTCGTAATACTTGGCCTGCTCCTCTCGACTCAAAGAGTGCCACTACAGTCATATTATAGTAGACGAAACTTTTTAGAATAATTTCAACTTTTGTTTTTTTGTTCAAAAAAAAAGATCCAAAAATAAATGAAAAAAAATGTAATAATTTGATAGAAGATTTCCATAATATAAATATACAATAGATAATATTTTTTTAGATATACTAAGTTTTATGACGCTAAAGGATATACTTGTTATAATGTCACATATAAAATCCATTCCAATCTATATATAAATATTGACTTGGACAAAATAATTTTCCTCCATTGTGAAACAACAAGTGAATGCATTACAGACAAAAAAATATAATACAACAAGTCTATGAGTGTAATCATTATTCAAATTAGTATTACTCATATCACACTAAAACTGATGATGATATATATTTTTTTCTTTTCATGACAAAAAAGGTGCAAAATGTCGATCGAATGAACAGCAACAAACTTAGTGGGTCATGGGTTTTTTTTTGGTTTTTTCTTTGCAAACTAAATATTTTTTTTTCATATTTTGATGAAATACAAGCAAGACTCTTGTACTAAAGAAATATTTTTTGCTTGAAATATTGAAAAATAATTATCATAAAATTAACTTGATTTTTGTTTTAAAAAATCTCGTAAATTTTAGTTTCAAGCCTTGCTCCACTAAATATTGACTGACATATAATATGTATGCAAGAGACTGATTAAAATTGGAATTATTTCATACAAGTATGAATAATCCTTTGCATATTTTTAACACATGAATAATGACAACAACAAAAAAAAAATTGAAATGTGATTTGATTTTTTGAAATAAAAAAAGTTATAAAGACTCACCCTTCGTCCGAGTATTTGATTTATGGCTGCACTCTCTTTAAGTGTGCATTCTGCAACGACTTTTGCTCTCATTTCTTTATTTAAAAACATTAAAAATATTAAGTTTAGTCATGATTTAATTCCTTTGAATTATCAAGTACATTAGTATCAATATTAGTTTGAAAAATCCTTACCTTTCATGTACAACATGAAAGCATTTAGAGGCTTCTTAATATGTGGCTTTTTCTTGTCGTCTACACATAATAAATAATAATTAGTCTCATATCATCAATATCATGTTATTTATAAAATTTAATAGAATTAACTCAATATTTTCAACTTACTTTGACTATTATTAGATTGTCCTGATTCGGAAGCAATTTTGGAACCGTGCGTATCGGATGACTTCTGGTCGGATAAATTAGACGACCTGAACAAGATTCAAACATGATAATGTATTTTTGTTTAATTATCCACCACAAAATAGTAATTAATAAATTCACTAAAAATAGCCGGAGAAAATTACAAAAAAAATCAAGAATGGCAATGTACGTGAAAATTTTCATACATGAAACAATCACCACTAAAATGTAATGTAACCATTAAACGATTTTACTCTCTCATGTCATCAATTGACACTAAAATATATATTAGTGCACGACATTACCAGGAAACTGGGAACAGGTAATCATGGAATAAAATTAATGTGTTTATTCTAGCATAAATATTATAATTATGTCCTCCCTCCCGTGTAATCAAAAGTACTGTTTGTGATATCCCACAAAGAAAGGTAAAAAAAGGGTTAAAAAATAAAATAAAAAAAACTCAATCCAATTCTTTCAACAAGGTAAACAAACTGAGGTTATTAACAAAAGGAATATGATTATCCCTTCCCCACAATAAGTGTAATTCATGCTTAGTACATATAACACGAGAGAGAGAGAAAAAGTCAACACAAGTAATAATCATGTAAGACCCTTTTTAAAAGAAGACGTGTCTCCATATTATAAAATTACATATTTTATATCCACAAAATAAATGAAACCAGACTGGTAATATAGACATGAAAATAACAAAAATTATCCCCACACATTGTAAATATGGACTGACGAGTACTTTTTTTTTTGTTCGTGCATTCATATTTTGAATTGTACTCTGAAAAAGCGAGATAGAGAGAATATGGAAAACCAAGAACCGAAACCAAAAAAAGGGCTTTCATTTGCGGTCACGAAATAAATTATACAATGTATATATAATATAGTACATCATCATATAAAACTTTACATGATATACAATTCAAAAACTATGAACTATGAAAAAAATTAGAGTCATAAAATAGTCTCAAAAAAACAACAACAACAAGTTGTACACTAAATGTAACAGCTACGAGTTTGTGAACTCTTTTTGATACAATAAGAAATTTTAAAATGATGCCAGCAAAACTATAATGATGTGTACATGACGGTGCGTGAGGAATGGTCACCTCGAGCTCATATCGTGTCAAGTCGTCGTGTGTAATGTCGTCATGATTTTTTTCCCCTTCATCGTGATATTATTATATCATTACATCGGATAAAAAAACTAACCAACACCAACCTCAAGTTTAAAATCATCTAAAATGACTGACACTAACCACCATCATTGAGGATGAACGACAAAATGGTCAAAGAGACTAAACCATAGTATTAAATCATGCACATCCGTCTTGATGACCCCTCACTCTCTCATCATCACATGCTCCATATCATAAAGAGAGAGAGAGAGGAAACCTACACTTATGTCAAACTCACACTTTTGAAAAAACTAATAGAGACTATTACATAAAATTATCAACATTTAGTAATCACGTGTACTATCCGTATTTTTCCTCACATATTTTTTAATATAACTACCGGCTATTTACACTTCTAATTGATATTTCCTTTCAAACTGTACCTGTGATTGTGATCATGGTGGGAATCGTGTTTTGAGGGTGTTCCGACTAAATGGTGAGCTAAGCCAGGATGCGGTGGAAGGCCGGATCCTTGTAGTAGACCTGTAGATCCGAATGATCTGTAGAAATCACTAAAAACAAATAAAAAAATCATCATTTTCATATAATTTCCTCATATTTTTGCAGTGAAAACTTTTCAAAGAATTTTTTTGTAAAGTTGAGGATTAATTGTGATGAGATAAAAATTAAATTGTGGAATTGATATTTACCTAGGGATAGACGTAGGTGGTATTGACAGAGAAGGAGGATAGTTGCGAAATCCCCCTGATGCGGTTGGATTTCCCGGATTTGAGATCGAATACATACTCGCCTGGGCATGCCTATGGATGGTGCCAAGACAAATAGAAAATATGTATGAGAAAACGGCAAGAGTTCAAAAAAATATTTAATTGAGGAGCGCATAGCCTTCACAAGAATAAATCGACGATAAAAAGAGAAGAAAAAATACGACTTTTTCCATCTCCTCATTCTCACCAATCTCATTCTCAACGCCATGTTATTAGTAGACCCACATAAAGTCTCTTATTATTTTCAAAACTTTCTTTTTTTAAAAAACTAAAATCTAAATACTTTTCTTTACCCCTCTTTCACCATAATTTAAGGCCCCAATCATCATCATCACAAAAAACTTTTTTTCAATTTAAATTTGTATCATCAAAACAACCACAAAAAAAAAAGTTTTCCAAATGAAATATTTTCTACAAAAATTAGTCTAATCAATTCAATTTAGTCTTATTTCTTATTCTCTGAAAATAAAAATTCATGTCAACATGAATGAACTTTTTGTGTGTGTAGAAATGAAAATGATTGTTCAAAAAAAAAACTTACCATGAAGCGACTTGAGAGACTTCTGGCAGGACGGCGTATGGATATTGACTGCCAAAAGGGTACATGGGTGACCGGGACAAACCTATTAAATAAAAAAAGACAAAAAAATTAAATACAAATATTTAGAACAACATTATTACCTAAATACATACAAATATCTCGTTTTCTTCCACCTCCATCTCCATTAAGTATTGACTACAATATATTTTATTAATAAAAGCCCAAAAACTACAGTGCAAAAACATGTATGAAAGTTAGATAGTAAAGTGGGGTATTAAATTTAAAGAGAGAGAGAAAATAACCACACAAAAAAAAGTTGAATGAGAGCAACTTTTAACAAGGAAATTATTAGTAGAAACACATCAATTTGCATCCTCATCCTCATCTCCACATGATCCATGTAGGTACAAGCTCTATTTTTTTTGGAGAATCTCTCTCTCTTTTAAAAAAGAAACAAGAAACGAATGGGACTCTACAAGACATGGCCAAAGACAGAATATAACCATAATCATAACCATTAACAGCACTCTAATCCTAAATGTACTTTTACATTATGGCGATTATTATGTGTCTCTCTCCTTGGCATTCGACAAAGGCACGCGTTTGTACATGTACATATTTGTTAAATAGTTTTTAAACATTTTCAGTGTATCTGTACACATAGTTTATAATAGGTATGGCTTCGAAAAAGCTGAGAGTTAAAGGAAATGGTTAGGGAGTTTTAAGTTTTAAAGGCAAGTGCAATGGAAATATGGTGTGGAGAGACGTTGCATTAATTCAATTTTTCAATGCAATATTATTATTACTTGCCACGGCTATAAAGACTATAAAGGATCACTTGAGCCAATAGTTCCACCATTAAGCTTCAACATTACTGCCAACCCCTCACGTCGACATCCATTACAATATACTAAACCAAGACTAAACTGGGTCATTTACAATTGTTTCTCTCTCTCTCTCTCATTTCCACAAACAAATATTAAGAATATTACTCTCTAGCCATATTATTTTGGGCTCTTGCCAGCTTTTTTCTTCCTCCTCCTTATTTTTTTTAAATACAAGATTGAGGATATGAGCCACACGTATCTCTGTAGTCTGTACTACTAGTAAAAAAAATATTACACACATGAAAGCATTATACGCACAATTTCGCCTCCTCCTTCTCATAATATATTACTTATTTTTTTATAACTTTCCTACTCATGTACATAAAAAAATGTGATATCACACACACATTTTATAATTATGAATAATTTATTCGTACAGTCATTCAACCCACCAATTTTATTGGAGTAATTTATTTTTTGTATTTTCATCCGGTGGAGAGAATTTATACAAAAAGAAAAAGAGAAGAAGATTTTAATCTAAATTAATAGTTTAAAAAAAAGAAGTCCTTCCTTCTTAATTATTTACTTTTTCAACTAGTCAACTTACAATAAACACACAATGGCTGTTATTTGCAATTGATAGTAGTATCCACAAATAAGATAAAATTTGGTAGTGAAGCAAGTCAATAGAAAATATTTCTTTTAGAGACCCAGAATCAGAGGAAAATAAAAAAAAGTCTTTTCTCCTCTTTTTTTCAGGCAAGTTGAAAAAAGGGGGAAAAGAAAATAAAATTCGTGTACAATTGTGTATTCATCAAGCATGATAATGATGAGGACTTGTCCCATACAAAAAAATACACAGAGTATTTCTGATGATGATGATCATCATCAATTGAGAATCAGCCAAGCAAATGGGATTCTTCTCATTCAACTCCATCCTTCCCGAATTATTGTCCTTCATTTTATATGTACATTTTACCTACATAATTCTACTCCCTACTCGTGTACCCATATTTTCTCATCCCTTTTCCCCTTCATTTTGTAACAACTTGAAAGAGGCACATGTTGGAAACACGTGTTTAGTTTTATTTGTCCAATTTTTTATATCTTTATTTTCAAGTACCTACTCAAACATAAGGAATAAATATTTTGTCACCAAATTCTCAATCTTGATAACACTGACAAAGAAGATGATCTTCTAAATAAAAAAATAAAGAATTTCTCTTTGATTTCTATATTATAAATTATTATGTAAATACAAATATTGAAAAGTACTGAAATTGACTTAATTTTCAATTATTATATAAAGTCCTCTTCCAATTACACATTATATATTTCATTTTCAATGTCTAGTTAAGTTAAAGAAATGTATGAAATGGACTCGTTAAAATTGAGTGTCAAAGTTCACATTTTTCCAGAGGTAGTTTCATCATCCTGATCAAATTAAATATTATAAAATAATGTAGACAAAGTCAAAAATTTCAATTTATTCTAAAGTTAATAAAATATTCGTATCAAAAATCCTCACAGTAGGTAGTAAGTGAGAGAGAGAGAGAGAATTTCAATATAGATAGCCAATTAGCAGTTTTTCCACCATAAGGCTAAACCACATTGACGTTGATATTTTTCATAGACAAGACATTTAACATGTACAACTAATATATAGATTGTTAATAATTACTCGAGATTCTACATTATGAAAACAAGTTTAATAGTTTAAAAAATGTGTACAAGTTGTAACTTGTAGTCCTTCAAAAAATTATTCTGATTCTTGGAACAGAATATTACTCTTCCTCATTACAATCTGACTGTACTATCATTTTTAGCCTGAGAGCCTGAGCCGGAATATTTCAAGTTAAAATAAATGAGCTTAAGGTTGAATTTTATATATTAATGTAAGGAATATATCTTTGAAAAATGAAGATATCTTTTATCTGAATATGTCAACGTGAGTGTCAGTCCCTTTAGAGATGGAATGAACTGCTCTCAATTTACTGTTTTGAACATGGACTACAAGCAAAGAATGTTTACATACACAAAACTCCTCCGTTTCATCATTACACGGAAATCTAGATCCAGTCTCATCCATTCAACAGAGAGAGAGAGAGAGAGAGACCTATACATGTCTATAATGTTGTGTATAAAATTGTAGTGAAGAAAGACAAGAAGAACAAGTACAAAAAAAGAGATTGAGAGGCTTGAGGTCTCTGACTCCCATCTCTCTCTATTTTCTCACTGGTGGAGGAGGAAGACGAGAGAGAAAAAAAGTTAACTTGTCTCCAGGGAAAACAACGCAAGTGACAAGACTTGGAGAACAGGTCAGCAATGTAAAACTAGTAATAAAAGGATCATCCTTTTTTTCTGTGTCTTGAAGGTAAATTTCAAGTAGAAAAGTAGAAGCTTTTTTCAAATCTTGCTCTCTCATACAGATACATCTTCCCCAAAAAAGTTTTTGCTACTTTTACTCTTTCTCTCTCTCATGATCTTTTCCACTGTACGCCTACAAACTCAAATTCACCATCTTTAAAATAATTAATCTTTAAGCTTCTGGAAAGGAAGTCAGGTTGGCATATGACTACCTAAACCGAGAGAAACACGTGTAAAACTTTTCATGCATAAAACACAAAAGTCTTTTCATATTGATTTTTCTCCAAAAAGAAACTTCATCAAAATTTAGCACCTAACCTTATAACTGTACTCGTACCTCCACCGTATAATATAACACATGGACAATATATCTCATATACTAATCCTGACAATGGAAATGAAGAAAAAACAGGAAAAGGTTTTGTGAGGTCACAAGACAGACAGAGAGAGAGAGAGAGAGAGAGAGAGTTATGTAACTAAGATAAAAATAGTAATGTCAATTTCCAGTGAAAACCCATCCTCTGTACAAGAATATAAGGAAGAGTGGCATTGATTCGGGGACAAAGTCTTCCTTGTTTTCTCCTTCAATTCAATTGAGAGAGAGAGAGAGAGAGAGAGTAGTAATTCAGAGAAAATCCTATTATACCCGGTAAAAGCCGACAGAAAAACTACGACAAGAGAAGAACAGGAGGAGGAGGGAGAGAGTGTACAAGTCAGAGATGAAACTTGACTTTCTTTCATTTCTTACTTTTTCACGTCTCTTCCTAGTTCCTTCCTACATGTACTATCCTCTAGATAAAAAAAATACTTTCTCCTTGTCATTTCATTGGTCATGTCATTCCCCCCCCCAAAAAAAAACTATTTTCTACAAAAGAAAAAAGAGGAGGGTCAACTTTTCATACACACAATGTACTCTACTCTCAACTTTTCCCGGATTACGACTAATATCAACAAAAAGAGAGGGAGAGTTGGTGAGACATGGATGATGAAAAAAAGACTAATAACAATTTATTATTACATGTATTACCTTTTGTAAAAATATATTACAACACAAAAAAAGCCTACAGAATTCTATAGAGCTAATTGTACGGTTATATCTGTATAACAACATGAAAAAAGGCTATTAAATATTAGAGTACGAGTAAAAGTAAAACTTTTTATACAGTCAGCAAGTAGACTTAACCAACTAGAAAAAAATGAAGGGGGAGAGACAGAGACTAATAATGAAAATGGTTTTTAGCTTTGGACACTCTCTCAAAGTGGCCAGATCGATGGAACAGCAAGAGGGAGAGTGTGTGACTTGGTCATGATGAGGCTAATAATCAGAATAAAAACTTGTCCAGCGTATAGATCAATGTCATAAAACGAGGGGGGGGGGACTAGTTATATAACACAAACTTTGGTCAAATTGTCTTCTCTCACCTTGGTCAGGACTTTTTTGTGCAGGTGAAGAAAGAGAAAACAAGGGAATTCATTATAATGATAATATGGATTTCTACACACACAAGCTTTTACAGATACGTCCAATGCAACGTGATGGTCTTTTGTTGTATCCGACTTTTCTAATATACCCGGGTAAATCATTTCCTTAATACTCTATTACAAGGGGACAACCTAATAGAGACTAATAGGACTGAAGAGAAGGGTGGGACTAATGACTTGGGTGTCTTGTCAACTAAAACTCCCCGCCGAGGGCAATATTCCATTAGATGAGTTGGCTACCGTCTCTTTATTTTAACATTACTTTTACTATAATGAACATACTCTAATTCGTAAGTACAGTAGAACCGACAAAAAATATTATTTCTCCACTTTCTCCAATTTTTTTTTCTACCAACATTTCACATGAATGTTGATTCACGTCTGTACATTGTACAGTGTCTAGTTATTTTGTAAATGTGTCTACTTTGAAAAAAAAAAATTAGTTTTTTTCAAACTTAAACTCAACAAATTAATCATCCAGATCAAGCCCAAAGCTTCAAGAATCCCAAAATACATAAGTACATAGTACCCAATGTAATAATAATGAAGAAAAGAAAAATTGAGAGTATGTTTCTCCATATAAAAAAATGTTAGTAGAGAAAAAAACAAGACGGGCCTGGTCTGAATGTGAGAGAGAAAATGAAGGAGAAGGGGAAGGGGGGGGGGAAGTGAAAGTGTGTGAGAGTGATGGAATAAACCTGAAGGTAATTCGATCTGTGAATCATGAGATCAGGAAATGAGTCGAAGATCAAAGAACTCCCGCCAGCTTCAAGACTGGAATTTAATCAAGACTAATAATGATCAAACTTTAGGTTTTAATTATCACATTGCTCTGCTCCAGTGTCGAGAACACTATCCCCCCTTAACTTACACATTACACCACTAGTTGGTACATACCAAGAGAGAGAGAGAGAGTACTTCTTGTTCTTTGGGTAAAAAAGACGTGGCAATGTTTATACCTCCTGCCAACTTGTCTACTCTCTCTCTCTCCCTTGTATCCCTTTCTGTCGGGTACAGTCTCCTCTCTGATCTTTTCATTTATTTTGATCACATGAACAACATGAACGAGACTCTTCAAGACTTGCCCAATTCATTTCTTTCACTTTCTCCTTCTCCCCCTTTTGGAAAAAAAGAAGATGGAAGAAAACTCTAAAAACTTTTAGTATTACTACTTACATAATAATGTCAAATACAATTTTATTTAGTGAAAGTTGTGGACAGGAGAAAATTGTTAGTTGATGAAATTTGACTCATAAAAACTACCTCACACGTTCCATAAACTTTAATGGACACTCCCCAATTCCACAATCATTTCTTGTGTCTAAATTCTAAGAGGTATCTCTCACTATCTGTATTCAATATTCTAGAGAGAGAGAGAGAGACGCACCTTAAATCTAATTAAAGTTGGAGACGACACACACACAGTCACAGTCATCTAATAATTTGTCTCTTGACACCTCAAGTGTCTCTTTGAGTAAAACTGGAGAGAGAGAAAGGACTTGAGTGAAAGTGAAAGTGTCTTGAAAGTCATCTCAGTTTACTTAATCAAATTTATTTTACAAGAATAATTAAACTTCTTTACTTTCTCAATCTTCTTGTCTTTCCATTTAACAATTTTATATCACAAGAATATAATTCCTCCTAAAAATTTTTTGATTGGTAATATCAGAACGGGACAGTTATTTGAGAGCTGTTTTTTTATTTGGAACTACAGAAGTAAATGAAAATGAGTTGAAAAAGATTTTGGCATCTCATTGTTATTTTTAAATTGGGAAAAACTCAAGAAAATCTCTCTCTCTCGCCTCATTTGTCATGATAACACTTGACGCTTTAAAATCTCAAATTTTGTGTGGTGCTCAAACACAAATTAAACTTGTAAATATATCAAGAAGAGTTGATGAAAAATAGAAGCCAAAAGAGATAAAAGGACTCAAAGAGTGTGAAATCTGAGTTGAGCGTCAAAACAAACTTTGCTGTATTTTAAACGACAAAATAATAAATGAACTGACTTCCATTGTAATTTAGGCTCTCTCTCTCTCTTAGAAAAAAAAGACGAGAGTCTCATTTGGAAATGGTGAGCCCTTGCTCTCTCTCTTTCGTTTCATCTCATTAATTTCCCAGGCGCTCCAACTTTGGCACATCACGTCCCCACGTTCCTTTTCTCACTCTCTCTCTTTTACAAAATCCCCGACTTGTAACTTTCTTCTTCTTTCTAGTTCGCTACATTAAACAACATACTTTTCAACATATTTCTCTCTTGCCCAAAAAAATACTAGACAATGTTTTCACTTTCTCGAGTAAAAAAAGAAGCAAAGCAAAAAAAGTTAGTAAAAAAAACATGACTAAATTGTATCCCCATTTTTGACAAATAGCATGAAATTGATGATAGTCTTTTTTTTGTTGTACATTACATTACATAGAAGGTTAGGTACATGAGTAATATTTATCAAATGAACTAAAAATCCCCCCAAAAAAACTTGCTCAGTTATGGCTAGGCACATAAAATAAAAAATGTCCATTTATTACATTTTTATACAAACAAGACAACAACAAATATTCTCCATTTGTATTGTTATGTTTGATATGACAAAAAAATGAGAGACTCCTCCATCATTTAAACAGACGGTCCCATTCAAAAAAAATGAGAGCCAGACCGATCGACGGATGGACAACAAAGTAAACAAATAAAAAAAAAGTCCAGTAGTTGGTGTAAAACGAGTAGTCTCGTCTGTAGGGAGTACAGGGAGTCCAAGAATGGAGCGAAAAAATGAAGATTATACACATGATCCGTCTAATATTATACCTACTTTTTATGTCTACAAGTCTATTGTACATATTGTAGTCTATGTATGGGCAAATAAAAAAATTTTTTTTTTCTTATTCTTTATCAACATGACAAAAGAAATAATACATACTCTACGCTTAAGGGATAAAAAAACAAGTAGACAATGTTTCATAATACAAAAAATGTATAGCACCGACTCCCCCGATTTTTGCTTGTACGCTCTGTAACTCAAATAACTAGAATCCTTGTGTATACTTGTGTATCAGTATCACTATTTATTGTATTTGTGTACACACAAACTCTTGGTTTTTCATGGCATGACTGATGTGTTCAGTAGTATCTGTATAATACACAAAGTCTACTTAAAAATCCATAGGACAGTTTGGATTTCCATTCTTTCTCTCTCTCTCATGATTTTCAAAAAAAAAGTTCCATAGACTACACAATGTGGAATAAGGAATCAAAAGTTGTCTTGTCGTTGTCTCTGTAGTTTTTTAGGAAGCAAAACGGAGGGCATAGGCAAAAGTATTGTTATGCTACGGAGAGAGAGAGAGGCATGTCAGTTTAGTAGAGAAATAAAGAAAGGGTATGGAAAGGGTGTAGGACTAAAGTTAAACTTAGATGAATCGCCTTCCCCCATACTGAGTTCTCAACTCGTGTAGTTTTTCTTTTTTTCTACATGGTAAAATATTTTTGCTCCCTACATGGGCTCTCCTACTGGCTTTCTAAGGATCAAATGACCCCGCAGGATATCATATTTGTCACGTCACACACGACAAAAAACCAATGAGCCCAATTGTCATTGTCATCCATCTACGTTGCATTTTTTTTCTTCTTATTCTCAAAACTCACATCCGATAGCTTCTCTCTCTCTCTTGTACACTTTTTAGTTGACAAAGTAAGCAACATTTTTAGTATAAATAAACCAAGTGACCATTTGTGTCAACTCAACATGGATAATTCATCATCCACCATCATATATTTTTTAAACCCACAGCCAACAAGGAAGGACACAAGGGGGAAGGTTACCATGCAAAATTCTCAACCCTCATAAACATTGTACATACACTACAGTCTACAGACACACGGTAGATTTTTGCAAAAGTCTTTTATAACAAATGTTGCATATTTTATCACAATTTTTGCTCACACTACTAAAATATTACAAGTTAGGTACTACAACGATATAAAATTTTTCTATTGGTTGACAAGAGAGAGGCTAGTGTTTTTTGCAATGGAGTCTTTTTTGCATTACAATTCTTTCTCTCCTTGAAAATTTGTAATAATTATTAATCATTTTCTAGAGTAGAAAAAGTTTCAATTTGTTTAAAAGAAAAAAATGAATTTATTGAAGCGACTCAATCCCATGTAAATTGATTTGCATACAAATTACAGATGGACTCTCTGTATAATTTCAAAAGGAAACAAATAATAAAATGGAATGACATATTAAAATTGAAGATGAATTCAAACCAATTGATAAATAATATTTAATCATCTGGTAATCTCATCCCTCTTCTTCATTACAAGAGGGAAAAAGTGCAAGTAATATTGAGATTAGAAGAATAAAGAAAGCATGTCACATGACTATATAAAGCACAACACAATTGGAGATGATTAACAAAAAAAGAAAGAAACAGTTTTCAATAGAATTAAATTCAAGTAGTAGTAAACAAAATTCTTAATCTTACCGTGAACGCCTTTGGTAGGGTCACCCAGGTGATGGTAAGGAGGAATGCCCATGTGAGCCGGTGGAGGTTGACTTAATTCGACCCCATTACAGAAAAAAGGTGGTGATCCTAAAGCACCCAGTCCCAACTTGGTCTGTTTCAAAAAAAAATTAAAATTATTATTTATAGGGGAGAGGCGTACATAAATGACCCCTCTCATTTATGTCAAATAGCATAAAAACAAAAGACAAATATGAAAATGTTTTGACGCTTGATTAAGGGCCAAG
>JAQIVZ010002224.1:0-22714 GCA_034700945.1 Arrhopalites spinosus
GACATTTTGACCCGGGTTTTCTCCGGACTTTGTCTCTATGAGATGCTCTAACCTCACTTTTCGTCATCAGGGTGACCGAAACTATAAGTGTACCAAGTTTCATGTCATTTGATTGACTCTCGACCTTGCCTTCTCCTCGTAAGTGCAATCTATACATGGTGGTGACAAATCATGACAAATCACCCTCCAGAGAACAGTGAAAAACCGGAGAGTATATTTAATAAGCCTTTAGTACATATTGTAGTATGGGTAACTGTACTTTCAGAAATATAAAGAGTATCATAAAAATAGGTAAAATTTTACCATGACCCCAAATATCCCATTCTCCATTTTCAGGTACGAGGACCTACAAGAATCATATTATATTTTATTATTTTTATAACAAAACTTTTATTATAATATTTCTCTGGTAAATTATCATCTTACAGCTCGCTTTGTGTGATCTTCTGCCTTTGTTCCATAACACAGTTCCGGTGGAGACAGTACACGAGCTTTAACTTGATGCATTTTACCACCATTGTCCAATTTGGCTCCGTAGGCATCCAATAAATCGTTTTTTGACAGTGACAGATCATTCACCTGTAAAATTTTCCAGTCATTTGAGTTTTAGAATGATAGAATTCATTTGATTATTCATATTATATGAATTCTATAATAGTGTTGTCGTAATATTTACAGCTCGACTAATGGACGATTGTAGGACTGCAGGCAACAGTCTTGATTTCTCAGCAATTTTTGTAACTTGCTGTTCGTCTAATTTTCGATTAAAGCTTTGACCAGCTTTTAATTCACAAATCTATGTACAAACAATTGCGTATTAGTTAATTAAATAATTGTAAAAAGATATTACAAATTAAACTATTCTGTGCTTATTGTAGTATTAATGAATTTAATGATAATACTTACTTCCACAGGTACTTTTGGACTATTACCACCTACAAAAATGAAATAATAATAGTAAATTATTATGAAGTTCTTTACTGTACTACAGTTTATAAAAACTTTATAGTAATTGATTTTTTTACTATCCAACCTTTCAGTTCAAGACAAGGACCATTCCTGTCTCTTAGCTGTGTCCCATAAGTATCACGAAAATAATCGAAGACAGAAACATCAATATTTTTCCCTTCAATCCTGAATCTCGTCTCGGACACTGACCTTGGTAAAAGCCTGACAACAACTTTTGAAAATGTTTTTTTATAATTTGGTGAATATCGAATTTTACAAGCTGGAAACAAATCAGAAATACATAACATCATTTATTATTATTCATTGTATTATGGTAGTTGAGTTGTATATGTTTCAATATAATATTAAATCTTAATTTACTCTTCAGTAAATCAGTAGCATTTGCAACATCGTCTGGTCCCCATCTTGTAACATCTCTGCAATAGTCAATACCGCGGTTGAAGAGATCTGCTAATATTTTGTAGACAGGGCCATCAATATAAGTTGCCATGTTGGAGACTGTAGGCATTGCAAATATAAATGTTTCAAAAATTATTGTTACATTAATTCTTCATCAATTGAATAGATCACAAAACACAGTAAATTATGTAAATATTACGTTCGATATTGATGAATTTCTTCCAACCATTGGCTATCTATATTTATTATAAGCCAAAAATGATGCTTCATGAGTAAAGTAATTTAAAAACAAAATTGTTGATGATCATCATTTTACTATAAATATTCTTACAGGGAGCATGACATTGTAGCCTGGATATGACACAACACCACCACCGAGAGAATGACCCTGAGCCCCAAAATCAATCAAATCAGCCCGTCGCATTGGCGTATATCGACTCAGTCTGACACATCTCATGAGGGTACTAGAAAACAGGAGAAAACGTTTCATTATTTTTTCTTTATAATAATAATGTACATTACATACTTGTTATCATTTCATATTTACTGTATTTTATAACAATATTACTTGCCTATAAACACGTTCCAAATTGATTAAATTCTGATCGACTGTGACTCCTCTCATATTATTAACATTGAAAGCTAAATTAGTTGTGTCAATTCTTGCTTGTGTGGGCGTAATTCTGACCATGAAAGTAGTCCCCGCTTCCTCTGGACCCAAAACTCCTCCATCAACTTGAATATCCAAGCCTTGTCCAGCCTCTTCCAGTCTCTTGATGGTGTACAGACTAGCTGAAAAATCGCTGATGATCCCATACTGACGACCAAATGTTTTATCTTGTAAAGTTGGAATCAAGTACTTCAATATAGCTTTTCGTAGAAATGCAGGTAACATCCTTTGTGCTGAACCTTCAGCTCCTGGGTCACCTCCTCCACTTCCACGTCCTTTTTTCCCACCTTTTCCCTTAGATGGACCGGAAGACTCTGCCCGCTTTTCTCTGGCAATATCAATTCGATATTGATAAATCATTTTGGGAAAATTGATTGTGATGGGGAAATGATTCAAAAGAATTGTGGCAGTCTGCTTTGAATTTGGTACACCCGAGTCTCTCTTCCGTAATGGGAGTTTATTTTCTTTATCAGGATCATCAGGTATGAAGGATTTATCCCAACCTAAATGAATAGGTTTTAAAGACTCTTCTTTTTGGTTGTCTAAACAAAGTGGTCTTCGTGTTTCAAAACGAACAACAGTTGTACTTCGTCCTCTTCCACCTCCACGACATCCATTCTTATCTCCTTCTCGAAAGTCTCCTCGATCTTTTCCACCGCCCCCACGAAATCCATTTTTGTCTCCTTCTCGATCCCGAAAGTCACCTCTATCTTTTTCATATCCCCCTTTTCCTCCAACAGTCATTTGTTGAAAATCTTGAGATAATCTGTCGAAACATTTTCATTAGATTGTATTCCATGTATAAAACATCAGCAAAACATTTACTTGGATAAAATGTAAATATGTAAAACGTTATACAATTTATTTCAGTTAAAGTCAATTTTCTTACCCTCCACGACCCATTTTGGCACCTCCTGCTCGACCTCTTCCACGACCACCTTTTAAATAATTGAGATATTATTTTGAATTTAAATTATTATTTTAATTTCTTTATAAATAATACGTACATATTAAGTAAAACACGTTATTTTATTTACTTGGAAAACTTACGATCCATGACGTTTGTATGTTATGTGAGGACTCAGTTAAAATCGTGTAAATGACAAATGACCAGAATCGTGAGATTCTCTTATAAAAGGCCAATAAAACACGGTAAAACCCCCCAATTAAAGATAGCTAGTTAGTTAGCAAACTTTTTACAGTAAAACGTGAGAAGAATAACGTGCATGACTCGCGGCTTAATTTTGAATTTAGTTCTGGTTATTTGCCGATTAGATGGCACAGGCTGTATCATTTCTTCCATATAAGCTATTTAATTGTAATTATGTAAAATAGAGATACACATTTAATTGTTGAAGCTGTATAAAAATAACTATGCTCTCTCTCTCTCATAATTTGCAAAAAAAAAATGCAGAATCCTCACTCGCTCCGTCTCTCCCATTGAGCCCAATATCTAATGCATTTAAGTAATAAACATAGTCAGCATTCTATAGTCTTATTAACTCTACAAAATAGTTAACTTTCTCTCCTTCAAAAAACTTAACAAGAAGACAAGAATGGCTAACGTCGATTTTTTTTAGTTTGCAAGTCTTCAAGTATTTTAATTAACATTACTTCAATTAAATAGTCTCACTTTCACCTCCATTTAAAAGCAGTATGACCAAATAAGTTCAAGTTTAACTGCTCCAGTTAAATATAATATTTTAATGGTACAACTATAACATTAAATACAATACATTTTAAGTATTTTCCACTCACAATAAATAATACAACTCTATTATACTTAGGAATCCTTGTTCCACAGTAAAATATCAAGAACTATAGTAAATATACATTTATAAATTAATTAATAATTGAGTAAATAGTACAATGTCCATAATTTTTAAAGGTTAACACCCGCTAAAGCTCTACCAGGTCCAGTACAGTCACAACATAGATTTATAGTGACTGTAATAAATTTCCATGAACTTCTCAATTGTTCTGGTAGAGACACATCATTGTCATCATCACAAGATGCGGATTCCGTGTTTGTAATTCTTTTTAATATTTTTGTCTTGTACCTCCGTGGTTTACAACGATAAAATCCCCGTACACAAAATTTTGCCTTACACTCAGCAGTTCGGACAAATCGGGGATAATGATCTGCTCCCATGTCCTTCCATTCATAATTTGTCTCACATGTCCATGGTAATGCCCCACCACTTTCTCCACTTTCTCCAGCTGCATTTCTCTTCCTTCTCATTCCATGCTCCTCCTCCTCCCTCATTTTCTTTTCCATTTCATCGGTACTTGTGGCGAAATAGACTCTTTTTAATGTACTTCCTATTAGTCCTCTTGTTACTAAAATTAAAATAAGAGCAATTTTAATTACAATTAAATCTTCATATTTTTAATGTGAAGAACTTTCAACTTACCCACAGACGGTTCACAATTCTTTTTTTTGACAGTTATCTCGGGTTGAATAAATTCGGCATTGCCAATGAAGGGACCGACGATGGGGGTCTCGTCCGAATTTTGGGAGGAAGATTTTTCAAAGTCAATTTGGCTTAATAATTTATTTGGAGTGCTCAAATGAATTTGGCCATCTTGGGAAATTTCGGCATGGATAGAAGAGGCTGCTACCATGTTTTGGTCATAATAGTACAATACTAGGAGAGCTACGAGGAGCTGAAAAAAAGTAAAATATTTAATGTAGATTAATTACTTTAATTTAATTTATTTTAAAAAACTTACCAGTCGAGGCTTCATCATGTGCAAAAAATATTTTGCTATACTAAAAACGCTTGGAGTGCTTCCTTTATTTTTTCGCATATTTTTTCTATAAATTAATTTACAAATAAAATTCTTTGACTAAGGGAGGACGTTGAATTATTTACAAGAGAGAATTGAAGCCAGCTTTTTTTATTAAAAAGAATTAATTTCAATTAATGTAAAAAATGGGGGTCCAAGGGAGAGGACCTTCAGGTGATAACTGACAAAGGAGATGGCTGGGGCATCTTTTATAAGTGGCCCAAATACCCCGAAAGTTTCCATGTCACCCATGACAGAGGTGACAGAGTCCGAGTTGGCGATGGCGAACTGGGTACCCCCCACGGAGAGAGGAAGAGGATTAGCGTCATAGAAAAAAGATTTATGCTCAGGTGAGTTCTGTCATTCCTAATTTCAATCAAAAGAATAAAAAAATTCTACATTTAGAATTGTTGTGGAATTTTCTACACCAAAAATTTGTAATCTTTATAATAGAAAATAACCGCCTCCATAATTTTTGTCATTTTTGATTACAATTTACAAATCATTTTTTTTATTTGGGTTTATTCAACCATTTTGTGTACAGCGGTGCTTGCGCTAATTTTGCCATATGTACACAATGTAAAATTCGAAACTTAGCAACATCGCGTCATCGGTAGGAAATTTTATTGCCATCGGGAGCTCAATTTGTGACGAACATTTAAACTTTGAAAAAAAATGTTTTCACAAAAATATTTTGTAAGATATTACAATTAGCTAAATATCACATTTTGTAATATTTAACCATCACATAAGTATGATATAAGTGTATATTAGTTGATTAAAGCCATTTCGCATGGCTAAAACAGTTCTGAATTGTTTCAGGTGTGACGGAATTCCAAGATTCAGAAATCATTTGAATTGCTTCAAAAAGACTGACATCAATGTCCTTGAATGGGTGTCTAATTAATTTAGTCGTCATTTTGACTTCATTCATGTATGATTTGTATGTCTCTCTCTTTTTCCATATTTGCTCTACGACTTGACGACCTACATTAAGTTCAGACCGTATGTCTGACTTCTTTACGCCGTCTTCAAGTTTTTTAAGTACGTCTAATTTAGTGGCAAGACTATTAGCTACTGTAGTACGACTCATTTTATTCATTTAATTGTCATACAGATGACAATTAAGTCCAATTCATTGCTAATTGTCGTACATACGTAGAGAGGAAAAAAAATCTCTTTGAATTTGGGGGCGGAACTACTTCCGATGGCAATAAAATCTACGCATTGAGCAAATGCAACGATGCCGCTATGGACCCCAAAAGTGCAAAATTAGCGCAAGCACCACTGTATTGACCAAGGACATTTATTTTTAAATACCCCAACAATTTTATTTCCTTGTCTTTTTTATCTCCATTCAGTTACAAAACCGTGTAAAATTCTACAATGAAGAATGTGTATTTTTCTGAGTTTTATCAATTTATAAAAATTTGACAAAATTCATTCGATCGGCTGGAAGTTGTAGAATTTAGAAAAAGTTTATAATGGAATTAATGAACCAAAATTAATTTGATAGACTTTGAATAAAAGATGGGGATGAAATGAAGGTTAGGGTAATGGAATGGGTTATAGAGTCCATGTTAAAATTTGTTTTTTGTTCTTGGAAACCTTTATTTTGTTCTTCTTGTTCTTGGTAACAGTCGTGAAGTGGGGGCAGAGAGGACGGATGAGGAGTCCAAAAATATTTATGTGATGTTAATGTTGGACTGCACAAATAGAACCAAGAGATCAATTTGATATTTGATCCATGTCCAGACGTATTGAGTACAGGAGAGAAGGCTTTTAGTTGGTATGGTAAAATCATGTGACATCTCCACCGTCTCTTGTCTCAGCCAGAGGAATGACTCTCTGGTCACGGTGGCCTTTTAGCATCAGCAAAAATTGATTTACTATTTAAAAATATACTTCAAAATTTGATATTTTATTTTGGGCACTTATTTTAATTACAGTCTCAATTAATTTTGTACTAAAATTTAATTCCTCCAGAGTTCAATTAAAATCCCCCCAAAATTAAACTCATTCTCCCCTCCGCACTCATGCAAACTCCATCCGTATTCCATCCTTAAATTACCAAAAAAAGGAAATTAATATTTAAATAATTAAATTAAAAATGTAATTAAATACCTGTAGTTTTACTACTATAAAAAACACCGGGAACTAGACAAAGAGATTCTTCTTGATAATCTGTTCGATAAAACAATCCACCAAGATAGGTATCCACAGTACAATGTCTTTCATAAGGTATTCTAACAACACAGGGATCCCACACGTCATAGTAATCCAATGTGAGTCCCACACAAATGAGCGTGATTAGAGAGAGGAGTCCAAAATAGAATCTATATAAAAAACAATTTAATTTTAATTTATAATTAAATTAAATTAATTTTTTTTATTATACATTATTTTTGTCCATGATTTCCTACTGGAGCCAACATTACTAGTCTCAATATTGGATGACCTCCCCTCTACACCCATAGAAGTGACATGAATTGTAGCCGGTAATTTATTATTAGTTAAATCAGTCTCCATTTGTTGTTTTGACAAACGACGACGTGGGGGTGGAATGGGAATAGATTCGCCTTGACCTCTGGCCTGACCTTCCATATTTAAATTTAATTATAATTATATAAAGTTAATTAAACTACGGACTAAAATTAAAATACTACTCTCTCCATTGAAGGTCAGTCTCATACTAAAATTGATGGACAAAGATAGGCATGGAATTTTGTCAATTTTATTGATTTTATTCATTTCTCAAACTCATAGTCATGGTGACAGTAATTAATTGAGGAGTTAATTAATATTGAGGATAGTACATACGATGACTTTTACGGGGGCGATGCATAGAGGACCTAGATTGTACTCGAGGTGAAGCATGGACTCTTTTGGTGACACAATGTGCCCCATCCTCACAAACACATTTACCGCCCACACAAGTTGAATTGGGGACACAATTTTTAGTGGCGAAGCAGCGACCTCCAGCAATTATTTTACAGGTGCCATCCTTCATGGCCGTATATTTGTAAGGTCCAATGCTCTCACAATCACAAACATGAAGGTTCGTCTCTGGGTTCTTACTACAAGTGAGAGTAGCTCTACAAATACCAGTCTTTTGATTGGAATCTGTATTAAATTGATAAAAATAATTAATTTAATAATTACAAATATATTTAAAATTAAAATTTTTACTTACTCTGAACTTCTTTTTTACAAATATCACCCAATTTGAGGTACGTAATGACGTCATCCTCGTCCACTTCGTAGTTTGTCCCTGGCATAATTTTTCCAGAGTGGACGAGAACGATGCAAATGAGAAATATTGCGAACGTGAAGATTGAATTTGTAGCCATTTTAAAATTGGTTAATTAATATTTTTTTTAATTTGATAGACAACGAAATGATTAGAAGGCTTGACTGAAAGTGGAAGCCAAGCCAAGTAAATGTTTTATTTATTTAAACTGAGTTTAAAGGAAATTGTCAACATTTATTTTTTGTGTTGTGGGGACGGGGAGAGAAAACACAAAAAATATTTGCAAATATTTTTTGCACACAGTTGTAAAATTGTTACTTGTACAGTATTATTTACAGCAATAAAAATTAGAAAAGATTTCTTAATTGTAATGTTAAATAGTTTGTTATGATACAAAGTAAAAAAAATTGAATGGAAAGTTTACAACATGAAAAACTTTTTTTTTGTCAACTTGTGACGTCATTTAAATGACAAAAGTGATTTAAAATTCCATTTTTGCATGACAAATGTAACGTCAATGGCAATCCCCCCTGAATTTTTGAATGGGAAGGTGAACGGATGTTAAAAATTTGTCAATTCCGTTGTACATTTTTACATGAAAACTAATATAAAGTATTTAAAGTAAATAACATTGTAATTTAGTCTCTTTAAAAATGTCAACCCCCCTCTCCAATTTTTCCATTGGAATATTTTTAGAATTAATTATCTTATTTTCATGGTAATTAACTTATGTGTCATGTTTTTGTAAAGTCAAAAAAATTTAAATTAAAGGGGAAGTGGGGTTTACAATTTTGTTTTCATGAAGAATGACTAATAAGGAAAAAATTAGTTAAAAATTCCTTAATTACAATTAACTTGTTCTCTCTTTGTCATTCTATGTTAAATGTACAGCTAAGCGACATTCATACAAAAAAATTTTGCAGTACATTAAATAATAATTTAAAAAATTGGGTCATATTTAATTTTAAATGGAGATTTAAACACACAAGTCATACATTTACCTTATAAATGGCAAAGGGTCAAAAGATCAAACGAGAGAGAGAGATTCATGTTGAAGGGAATGACCCACAATTTTGAAATGTTAAAATAAAAAAAAATTGTCATGCTTCAAATTGACAAGATAAAATATTCTACGTTGCACGGTCAGAGGTCAAAGTCACACCATAGAATGATTACATACATTGCTTGTAAAAAAATGATGAACGTATTTAATCTTCATTTAAAAAGTAAAATGAATTAAACAGAAATATTTAAATTCCTGTTTTCACTATCACACAAAAAAAAGTTTAAAATTCCATTCAATTAATTCTTTCATTAAATTACAATTTAAAATTAATTTTATTTTGTTTTAATTTAAAGTAGAATTAAAGACAATTTTAAAAACACCAAACCACCAAGCATTAAATTTTACGGAGCAATAAATTTCATGTGGTCTCTAATTCACAACGGCCTCGAGTAGTAAAATAAAGCCAATCGGCGTTGAACTAAACCAGAAAAAAATGAAAAAAGGAAGAAAATGTCAAAAAATTCCTGCCTTCGTATTTTAATTCCATTTAAAAATATTAAATCAGCAAAAATAATCTTGCTGTTTCATAATCATCATTTAAAATGTTTAACTACGTTCAACTAAAATAGTAATGGATAAGTGACATGGGAGGAAGATAACAAAGAATTGGGGATTGACCAAGAGGAAGATGGTCAAAGAGGAGAGGAGAGTTGAGATTCGGTAATATTTGAGGCGTAGATGTGTAGAATGGCCACATGTGGAATCCACATGTATTTCCTGTCCATTTACCCATTCCAATTTTGAAGAGTTCGAGTAAAAATAAAACATGTGGCAATTGCCTCTCTCTCTCTAAAACTTTGAACAAAAGTTGAAAGGTTATCAACGGGAAAAAAGAAAGAGGGGAAAAAAGTCCTTTGGATTAAGACCAACTTGTTGTCCACCGCCTCTCCAACTTTGATACAAGAAAAAGTCTCATGATATATGAAAATTGTGTAACCCAAAAAGAAGAGTCCCATTTCTATACAAAGTCTTACAAATACTTTTATTGCATCTAACGGGAAAGGGGGATCCTGCTTCCCTTTTTTTTCTCCATTCATTTTTCTTATTCTCGGACAGAAAGAAACCATTTCTCCTCAGAGGGACACTCAAGGACCCTCTCCCTTTTTTTTCCTTTTAATTAAGAGTCAAAAATTAAATATATTTATTTTTAAATGATTTACTATTGTTCCAAATTTAAATACCTTGCCCTGGCAAGGCGAGCTTACTCTTCAGCTGGTTCTGTGGCTTCGAGTCAGGTAAGAGCACAAGTAAATAAAATAAGAAATTAATTAATTTTAATTTTATTTTATTTAATTTTGTGTGTAGTATCCCCGCTATTACGATGTCCGTGGAAAAACTCTGGCAATTAGAAGAGAAGAGCAGTCGGTGAGTTTAAAAATTAATTTTTAATTGTGGTTTTCATTTTAAATAATTAAATTTTAATTTTTAGGTGTGGGAAAGAAGAGCTCCATTGTCACCAGGAAATGTCCGAAAATTGGTTCGTCGTGGGGCCAAAGTTTTGGTCCAGCCCAGTAATCGCCGGGCTTATCCTCTACAGGTGAGTTTGATAATAATAATTATAAAAATTTATTTAAATTTTAATTAAAATTAAATTACAGGCCTACTCCCAAGCAGGAGCAACCATAATGGAAGATTTATCGGAAGCAGATTTAATTCTCGGAGTAAAACAAGTGCCCATAGACAGTCTCGTGGATAATAAAATGTTTTGTTTTTTCTCCCACACAATAAAAGCCCAAGAAGCCAACATGCCCTTACTGGACGCCATCCTAGAGAAAAATATTCGTCTCCTGGACTATGAAAGAATGATAAATGAGAGTGGTCAACGTGTCGTCGCATTTGGGAAATATGCCGGAGTGGCTGGAATGATAAATGTTCTCCATGGACTTGGTCTCCGTCTCCTCGCCTTAGGTCATCACACTCCCTTCATGCATATCGGTCCAGCTCACAATTACCGCAATACTGGAATGGCTCGTCAAGCCATACGAGATGCGGGCTATGAAGTAGCAATGGGTCACATGCCAAAATCAATCGGTCCCCTCACTTTCGTTTTCACCGGATCGGGTAATGTAAGTCAAGGGGCACAAGAAGTATTTCAAGAACTGCCACATGAATACGTACCCCCCGAAATGTTACATCGGGTGGCAGATCATGGAGCCACAAATAAATTGTATGCATGTGAAGTGTCCCGGAAGGACCACGTGATACATAAGGACACAGGGAAATATTCGGCAGCTGACTATAATCAAAATCCACAAAATTATATTTCCACATTTGCTAAAAAAATTGCTCCCTATGGGAGTGTCCTCATAAACGGGATTTATTGGGCTGTCAACTCACCGAAATTGTTGACCATCCCCGATGCCAAATATTTATTACAGGCAACAGCTCAACCATGGCTTCAAACCTCACCTGGTGCACCAATTTTGCCGCATCGAATGTAAGTAAAAATTAATAGTTAAAAAATATTTAAATTAAAAATAATTAAATAATTTTTTTTTGATTTTTTAGATTGGCAATTTGTGACATCAGCGCAGACCCGGGGGGGTCAATAGAATTTATGAATGAGTGTACAACAATAGACAATCCCTTTTGTTTGTATGACGCGGACAGAAATAAAGACATAATAAGTTTCAAGGGTCCCGGAGTCCTCGTCTGTTCCATAGACAACATGCCCACACAACTCCCGAGAGAATCCACCGATTTTTTTGGTGACCTCCTCCTCCCCTACATCCCCGAAATGTTGGAGATGAGTCGAACCCCCGAATTTGACAGAGAAAATTGGTCGAACGCAGTGGGGGAGGCTGTGATAGCCACTGATGGGAAATTGACAAAATCTTATGAATATATAAATGATCTTCGTAATGCAAATAAATCACGACATAAAGTGACAGCTCAGGCAGCCTCTCAGTCCAAAAGAGCTCTCGTTTTAGGTGCTGGCTACGTCAGTGCTCCACTTGTAGAGTATTTGAGTAGAGAATCATCCTTGACAAATGTTGTCATTGCTTCTGCTCTGAAAGATGAGGCAGATGCCTTGGCTTCTAGTCATCCAAATGTTGAACCTGTCCTCTTGGATGTTATTGGACGACCTGACCTTTTATCCGATTTGATTAAGAGTGCTGACATTGTGGTGTCTTTATTGCCCTACAGTTTACATGCAAATATTGCTCAAGAGTGTATCAAAAATAAGGTCAATATGGTGACCGCTTCTTATTGTTCCCCTTCTTTGGCTGCTCTGGGGGAGGATGCTAAGAATGCGGGGATTGTTATTGTCAATGAAGTGGGACTGGATCCGGGGATTGATCATTTATTGGCTATGGAGTGTTTTGATGAAATTCATTCACATGGAGGGAAAGTTGTGAGCTTCATTTCTTACTGTGGGGGACTCCCTGCACCGGAGGCGAGTGACAATGCTCTGCGTTACAAATTTAGTTGGAGTCCAAGAGGTTAATATTTATTTTTTATATTTAATTTAAGGAATTAATTTTTAATTATTTTTGTATAGGAGTTTTATTAAATACTTTGAGTGCAGCAAAATATTTAAAAGATGGGGAAATTATTGAGATTGCACAAGGAGGGGCTTTACTTAATGCTTGTGAATCAAAACAATTTTTACCTGGATTTAATCTTGAAGGATATCCAAACAGAGATTCTTTAATTTATAAACAATTGTATGGAATCCCCGAAGCTAAAACTATATTACGGGGAACACTCCGATATTCGGGTTTCGCAAATGCATTAAAGGGACTTCAGCAACTGGGACTCATTGATCCAAATCCTCATCCTTTGCTTCATCCTCATGGACCGGAAGTCACTTGGGTTTGTCTATAATTAATATATATGAAAAATTAATTAAAACTAATTTAATTTTAAATAATTTTAATTATTGTAATTAATTTTTACAGCGTCAACTCATGTGTCACATGCTACATCAAGGAGATATTTTTTATGATAATTTAAAGTACCTCATTCTCAAAGAATTTGATGGAGATGAACATAAATTGGAGGCTGTCGAAACGTTGGGTCTATTGGATGATGTCCCTGTCCAGAAAAAAGATACTCCGTTGGACACTCTCAGTCATTTCCTGTCCAGTAAACTTGCCTTTGGTAATTAAAAAACTGCAATTAAAAATTTAATTTATTTAATTTATTTTTATTTTAATTTGTATTTTAAATTATAGAGAAAACTGAAAGGGATTTAATTGTTCTTCGACATGAAGTAAATGTTGTGTGGCCAGATGGTAAAAAAGAACTTCGGGGAATTAATTTAGTGGCTTATGGAGAGCCCAATGGATATTCAGCCATGGCTAAAACTGTCGGGTATCCAGCTGCAATTGCTACTAAAATGGTTCTAGATGGTAATTGTCAATTAAAAAATAATAATTAATTATTTAATATTAATTAAATTAATTAAAATATTATTATAGGTGAAATTCAAAGTACTGGAAATGTCTATCCATTCACTCCCGACATTTATCGTCCCATGTTAAGTCGACTGAGATCAGAAGGGATTCGGTCGACTGAAAAGTCTACTTTTTATTAATTTAAATTATTTATTTAATTATTAATTAAAACGAAAACTACGTGCCATTTCTATCATTACTATTCACAATAATCCCTACCTATAAAATCAAATTTTTTTGATAATTGTAATTTTTTTGCATCAATTTTTTCTAAGTGACAAAAAAAGATGTTAGTTATATGTACTTACTCTAATGTACTTGAAAAAAATTATTTTTTTGACTACAATTAAAAAATGTTGAATATTAACTCCGTTCCTTTGTTAATAGAGTACACACTTGCAAAAAAAGACTTTATTTGTGAAATTGGCTTAAATAATAATTAAAACAGAGTTTAAATAGTAAAGTTGTGAAGTTTTCAACCCAAAAAAGAGAAGAGTAAGAGGATGTATAATATTGTGTATACATATTTATGAAAAAATTCGGTTTTTAGAATATTTGAGCTATTTCCCCTCTGTAAATCTTTCGGTGATATTACTGTAAAGCCAAATATATACAGGTATTATAAGTATAATTTAATTGTTTTTAATTGTTATAGTTTAAAAAAACTAAATTGGCAAAGTTGTATTAGAATTACTATCGGAGGCAATAGTGGCAGGAGCATGGGTTGTTGTGATGTGGTTATGGGAATTTGTATGGGAATTAACCACATTCCAGAAGCTGTATTTGTAATATTCATCTTTGGGATTAATTGTCCATAAATTCAATTCAAAAACATCACCAGCCTTGACTTTTTGATGATGATTTAATTTTGTTCCTTGTTTTGAGGCGTACAATCGATAAAAAATTGACTTGCCACCACGATCATCCAAACTAACCCCAATACTTATTTCAGCTTTACGATTCATCTCCAATAGGAATTTTGAGTGGGATGGATTAGATTCATTGGAGAAATACATTCTTCGACTGGAACTGGCTATTAAATGATCATCTCCATTTTTTATGTAAAAACTTTCGGCAAATTCACTCGCTGGAATGAATCTCCAGTATGAGGTGTTGGCTGTGATGGCTGTGGCTACTTGATTTTCCATTATGTTGTCATTTATTTGAGATTTTCGATAGAGGAAACCCTTGTTGAAAGTATTTTGGAGACTGACGGGACGAGTGAACATTAATTGGACAGGTGTGGGGAATCTTTCAAATAAAATTCTGTCTTCGCATGTTGCTAAAATCTAAATAGCAACAAAAAAATAGTTTGATTAGGTTATTATTATAGAGTGTCCCATATTGAATTTATGGGTAAGAAAATTTTATAACTTTTTTTATTTTAAAGGTTTTTTCAAGAGATCAAAGACCCCAGTGTTTTTTTTCAAAATAGGCCATATGAAGATGCGAGAACGAAAAGCAGCTTCCTTAGAAACAAGGTTGATTTTATTCACTCCCGCGCACAGCTAATAGCTGCCCTTTTCTTAGAACAAGCTGCTTTTCGTTCTCGCATCTTCATATATACATATAAATATCTCTGGAACCCTTTGTATTTTTTTCCTGATCTAAAAAACCTTATATAAAACAAGCATATGGAGCACATCATACAGTGGTCACACTTGGAAAAAAACGCGGGTATCATAAAACCCGCTTTTGGATTTCTACAAATTGTATAACCAGGTATTGATACCTGGGTATTTTTCGGTGCGAAATCTTGGAAATAAAACTGCGAACATTTCTAGGAATTGTTGTTTCGGAATTTTGAAAAAAAAATTCAAAGAAAAAAAGTTATGGAGTTTTCTTTTTATCAGTTCAATGTGGGACAGTCTGCATTTCGCTGGCTTGCAGGCAAAATGACCTACGTGCAATGCTTAAGGTATAGCTCATAGGTCATTTTGCTTGCTAGCCAGCGATTTGTTAGTATACGTAAGTAAGTATGCAATTTTATTTATTTATGCAAAATGTTAATCTTACAGCATTGGCCAGACTGAATATTTCCCCACCTGTAATCAATGCAAAATAAACATTTTTTTATTGTAATGATTGAGGATATCAAATGATGATTAATGGGAAAAAAAATAAACTATTATTTTAAGTACCGTGGTAAAAATGATCATAATCTGTTATCTCATCAAAGAGTGTCTCAAAACCGCTACATAATTTTGTCTACAAATAAATAAAAAAGATGAAGAAAATTAAATGAATATTTATTTATAGTAGTTGTGATATGAGTACCTGTGACACGAATCGAATTAAAGGTAAAATACGGTCCCGATTTCCACCATAAGTTTCAACAACAATTGACTTGAGAATCTGCAGCAAAATAGTAAGTAATGCACATAAAACCACAATTATAGTAAATAATTTATTTATTAATTATAAATTATAATTTATAATTAACACACCTAGTATTGAAATGTTTCAAAAAATGGTGTAAAATTAATTATTGAAAAGGCGTTTGCCTATATCAATAAAGACTCTCTCTCTCTCTCTCTCTAATTAACACAACTAACCTGTTGAGTTTTGGAGACATTATAACTTGTGGCTATTTGAGACCAAATTTTGTTCACTCCAATTGAATTCCCAGCTCCAATAGCCATCACACACTTGTCAATCAAGTCATGTAATGTGTATTTTTCCACAAGAGAGATTAACTGTAAAAAATCAAAACATTAATAATGTGTGATGCACTAATTAATTGACACTATAATTAAACCAAAAGTACTCACCACATTGTCAATTTTTCCAACAGAATAAATAAAATTGTCTGAAAATAATTAAACAATTAATTACAAAAATCACTCTCTTTTTGTTGATAAATAAAAAATAACTACTGTATTTTATAGCCCCCTCCCCTACTCTAATTTTTAACTTGTTTAAAATGTTTAAATTACTTACCAATTTTGTCAGTTAATGAGTCCATTTTTTGCCCAAGTTTCTCCAGACTAATTCTGCAATAAAATAATAAATTCAACTTTCAGTTTTTTACCAAAAAAACTTTTTTCAAAATTCGAAATAGCGCCAAAATCAATGTTCAGTTATTTGATGGATGCGAAGAAACTTTTTTCACAACACTTGACTTTAATTCACCTTGTTGTTTTTTTTTTAAATAAAAAAAAATTTGTTATAATAAAAATTGACCTGTATTACTTTTCAGAATTAGTGAAATGAAAGTTCAAAGCCAAAAAGGCCATAAGGAGAATTTTGATGGGATCCATGTCGACTTGAATAGTAAACTAGACTAAATTAGGAACATCCTAATTCTCTCTCTCTCTCCATCGTCATCTCTGTCTCTCCTGTTGTCTATTGATCTGTGGGGTCTACGCATTTATTCTTAATTATTCAAAACCTCCGCCTCCCCACAAATTCCTCTTTCAATTTAAACTCATCACCATTAAACTCTGACCTGCATTTTATTTTGCACACCATTTTTTTATCATTGCAAACAATTGAAAGATCACGTGATCTTCTTATTAAATACTACTTCAACAAAAAAATGTTACGTAGTACATTTGTTAACATTGATTAATTTTTTTTTTGCCATTTTTAATCTTGTTCTCAAGTTGCAAGTTGAGAATCTCAACACTATAAGCCTTAAACATTAATTTGGTTAAATAGTTGCAGTTTACAATTTTTTTACACTTTTTACAATTAATTACAATTAGAAGTCCCGTCAAATAAAAGTTTAGATTGGAATGGAAGAATGAGTTTGTTATTTTTATGAAATAAATTGTCATTAAAAATTAATGAATATGAATTTCTTCTGGTCAGTTTCCACAATAACGCGTCAGTTGACAGTTAACTCAATAAATTACAATTTAAAAATGTCATTTATTTTCATTAATCCTCAGTTTCACTGTCTACAACAAGAACAAAAAAAAATTAATTAAACTTTCCCATAGTCAAGGTCAATTTCCCTGTTATTTTCCATGTGAAATTAACTTGGAAAAATCTTATTAATTGTAATTAAAATTGGTTTATGAGTTTGAGGGTGGGTTCGTAAAGTAATTCACGGACTTGGCCGTCAAGAATCGACATGATTTTTCATTCCTCAAATGGCAGCTTGAAAAAAAGAGATAATTAGTTTAGAAAAAATGACAATTAATTTAAATGAGAAAAAATAATAATGATAAAATTATAAGCTTCCGCCATTCTTATTTCTTGTAAGCTCAATCGAATTTGTGTTTAAGAATTAAAATCAAGACAGGTTAAAATTAAACCGCATTAAACTTATGTAAAATGTTAACAGTCAGGGTAAAAAAAATCGTAGACTTGAAAGCCACTCGTTACTTTTTCTCCTTAAATGCCTTGCACAGAGTGCAGTTTCATCCGCCATTATTACCGTGGTGTCTGTATAGAAAATTCAAAGCAAGAGAAAAAGAAATGCTGATTTAATTTATTTTAAAAAAGAATCTACAAAATATTGTTAAATAATGAAAAAATTATCATTATAATTGATTGTACCATTATTTTTCTAAAATATTTTTTTGAATTTTGTATCTCATGTTACTTGAGTCATGTACCTTATTTGTATAGATTTTTCTCAACCAATTTAAATTTTTTGATGTGAGTATAAGTTTTGGCAATGAAACTTTTCGTTTGCCTCAGCTCCTCTCAAATACACCTGTATACCTGATTAGAATGGTCATTTACTTTATATTTAACTGATACCCGTTTTTATTTTTTTAAAAATTTGGATTGACTTTGAATGAGAAAATCCACATAATTATTTTAATGGTCCTTCAACAAACAAATGGGATGGCAAGGATCACTTGAGACTCGATTACAAAGAAAAATTATTTTGTCATGAGACATAATCATTATCACCCAATTTTAGTCTTGTTGTGACGTCTTTTCTAACCAAAACCAAGACTGACACAAATAGCAAAAATTATTAAAGTTTAACTTGGGGCTCGATTACATGGAAAGTGTTGACTCTCCATTCTAAAACTTTTTTTCATTTTGAATTTTTATTGTATCATAATCAATTAAAGTGGAACCATTTACGCTTAAAATGGTTCAAAAATGTTTACAAATTATTTTTTTAAAACAAAGATAAAAAAATATTAAATGAATTCGTCAAAAAATTTTGGTATATTTTGAACGCCCTTGTAGTGTTTTAATGTAATTGGTGCTATGATATGAGCCATATCATATGACGTCACCATAAAACTGTTTGGTTTCATCCAGCGGCTCTCAACAACACCTGTGGGTAATTAGTATGACTACTTGGCTATTATTTGATTTTGTATCATTTTCACTTGTTAAAATGGACTTGAAATGGCAAAATTCACATGATTATCTCAAATATTCAACAAATTAAAAATAATTTGATGACAATCCCTTGTAACTGGATTATTTGGAAACTGTTGACATTCCATTACAAAAATTTTCTTCTCCTTTCAACGTTCCTTCTATCAATACCAAGATTGGAACAAAAAGCGGGAACTTGTGTAGTCTTACAAAAAAATTCAAATTGTGAATAAAAAAATAACAATGATTTATCACAACGTCAAGTCACTCTTATTTCTCCTTCTCGTCCTACTTCCCTTGGCTGTGGGACTTGATAACATTTTGAAAGGCGGTGCACTAAAATTGGATTTAAATTCATTGACTGTCGACATTAGAGACTGTTTTGTCCTGTTTTCAGAAATTGGGGAGGGGGTCAATGGAAGTCGGAAGGACGTGGATTTTTACTCTGAAATTACAATCCCCCTGGGCATCATCACGGCCCAAATCATTCCAAATAGTTGGAATATGAAAGAATTGAGTGTCCTGTTTGATGTCAAGTGGGTCAAATGTTACATCAACATAGCCCTTTATTCCAGTCCAGTCATCTCCCATAAAGAGACTGTGAGGCTGCTAGAGTACATCATAGATCCAAAATACGTCACAAGTACAAAGTGCCGTCAATAATATTGAACAGTCGGGTGCATGCAAGATTCAATTTGATGGTTACAGAAAAAAAATATTTCGATCTAGAAACAAGTCTTTATCACTTGGAATTCAGAAGTGATCAGTGGGTCCCTCTATTTTTCTTTGTTTTTGAACACAACAAAAATATTCGAGGTCAAATGAAGCCCCTGCAACCAACAAATGACATGTCGACCTTTCAAGAGAAACTCTCCCTTTCTGGTGGTTGGTACACTTGTTCCAATTGCTTCGCTACAAAATTTCCTGTTCAATTTAATTGCACCAAGGGTCACCAAAGGTCATGCTACCAAAATATGATGACTACTTACAACCGTTCTGTGAACCAAGGTCACCAAATTGCCATTGAAAATGAATGTCTGGGTTCAGAGAGGCCTTGTCCTGATTTTGAATCAATTCTGTGGCTCCGTCAATTCACGGACCCCTTTCAAAGGAAAAAGCCCATGAGCATATATAAAACCATTCTAAGGTTGCTGACATCAGCTTTTAATATCACTTTCGTCGTTTCTCGTGACAAAAGGCATGCAAAAAGATCCATTCTTGCGGCTGTGAGATATGACGAGGAAAACTATTAAGTCATCCCTGTTGCCAAAATGTTTTTGGTGGGAAAAAAAACTTTAAAATTTATGACTAGTGATGGAGTGGAAAGGGTAAAGAATTTTCTCGAAATTTATGCCACGCCCTTCACACCCTCCACATGAATCGCCCTGTTCATCTCCGCCATCTTGACTGCCATTGTTGTTACTACTCTACAAGTCTCAATTATGAAAGACAGGCTGCAGTGGGGAACTCTTTGTGGGATTTTAGTGGAGAGTATTTTTTGGTTATACGGGATTTTGGTAGACCAGGCGGAAGAGGTCAAGAAGCTCAAGAAGAGAAAGAAATTTGGGAGGGGGTGGAAATGGTTGTTGGGGTCTTGGCTCCTTATGGCGATAATATTGACGAATGGTTACACGGGAGTTTTGAAATCTGACTACACCCTCCCCTACCCATTTGAGACCCATTGGAAATACTGTAATGAATTTGTGAAGGATGGCTCATTCGAAATTTATATGCCATCCCAAGATGGCCGCTGGGATGACAACATGAACAAAACTGTCTCAAGATCATGGAATTGGTTTCATAACTTCTTGAAAATGAGTCTTCGTACCCACGGCTTTAAATATTTTGATTCTTTGTTTAGAAACGGCATTTCTGTCATTGCCAGTCGTGATAATTGTAAGAGACTTTGTCCAGTTGTGGATGTGAAATTTGAGGACTCTCCTTGTCAACACATTCAACCTTGTCAGGATTTTGTCAGAATGGCCAAGGTCTTCAATAATGCATGGCGTACATGTCCCCATCAATTGCCTCATCTAATTCGGAATGATCTCAGTCAACCCAAAAGGGTTCTATTTACTCAAAGCAAAGACTTTGAATTTTATTGGCATCTCTTCAAACAAGAAATGAAGAGAAATTCTTCTCTCAAATTTTTTCACAACAAAAAAATTCTCCGAGACGATTCCTTCATCCAATACCAATATTTATTCATTATGGATGAATTGGATCGGCATCATCCAACTTTGATGGGAAAGAGAATGCAAATTTTGACAAGTTCGGGGATTTATTGGTTTCTGGAGAAATGGAATAAACTCCGATTTCCGCAGGAGTGGAAAAATGGAACGGGAAATGTTTTGGGAGTGGAGGATGAGAGCGTTGAAGAGTTTAAAGTATTGTCTTTTAATGACTCCGATGTCGATTTAGTCTTTCTTGTTTGGCTCCTCTGCGTGGGGGTCACCTTAAGCCATTTTCTTGTCTTTGACCTCGTGCTCCGTCATCGTCGTCACCTTTGTGTTTGTTATCGGTTGCTCATCTCGTTTCTGGAAATGGTTGTGATATCACTGGGTAAATACAGAAAAGTTAGCAGTGTCAATTGAATTAGTTGGATTTAATTGGAGCTAACAAATTAATACAACTGAATTGTTCATTTCTGTCGTCATTTTAATGTACACGTGTATTATTAAACTTCAAATTAACAACTTGCCAGCATGCGTCGAGTGACTTGTATTTATCAAAATAAAACAAATTTTTAATTAATTGTGGCACTATTTAGAAATGACTTTTCTAGTGTGTTAAATTCAAATGACATACAATAAAAATCATTGCGAGAACATTACAAGGTCAAGTCTGTTAGTTTTACTTGACGCAGAATTTTTTTTAGCACATTTTGATTTGACAATCATTTAAATTAAAGCTTAAAAAATATTCAGCACTACTTTTCAAATTAAATACTGATGGTCTTAATTTTAAACATACTTTACATTTTTTCGAATGATTTAAATTCACATTGACATTTATTTTTTAGAATTTGTAAAATATAAACATTTTTAATTGCATAATAAATTTAATAGTGTCAAGTACGTCTTAATAATTTTGAATAATTTAGCACTATTAAAAGTACAACATGATTTAATTTGTACAAAACTTTAAATTTACAATAAAGGCCATAAAATAAAAAATCTTTTTCTGTATTTTGGTATTTTGTCTCTACTATTTATTTTCTGCCAAAGGACCTCGCACAGTCGTATATGGCCCAGTACCCCCCGTCGATTTGGCTGAAAATTTGCAGGCAGGTTCGCCTTGACCTCCTGAGCAATTGTTTTCATGGCACCGACAAATTTTGAACAGCCAGTTTCGAGAAAAACCGGTCCGAAAATCGGGTTTTTTAAGTTGACGTGGGAGGTCAATAAATTTTTCGGATGGGCAGGTCATGTTGAAATAATCAAGATTTCATTCATGGATCAACTCCCAAGTCATAAAAGTCAAAAAAAGTGGACAAAAACGACACAAAAAAATATCATCTGAACTGGGATTCGAACCCGGATCTCCCCACTTGAGAGTCCCAGCACTTAGCCACTGAGCCAAGGCGGTTGGTTGGGGGCGGAGCTTAGATAATCCTATATATGCTTCAACTTAAAAAACCCGATTTTCAGACCGGTTTTTCTCGAAACTGGCTGTTCAAAATTTGTCGGTGCCATGAAAACAATTGCTCAGGAGGTCAAGGTGCACCTGCCTGCAAATTTTCAGCCAAATCGATGGGGGGCACTGGGCCATATACGACTGTGCGGGGTCTTTTGATTTTTTAAAATTAATATTTAATTTTAATTTATTTCACTTATTTTCAAAAAAATCCAAATAGATTGCTTTTGCAAAATAAT